>NW_025903944.1:4237-59237 GCF_018835915.1 Vigna umbellata
TATATATATATATACTCAGAATTAAATACTCTTATAAAAGTATTTGCAGGAGAGGGTAACTTCTTCCCCTAACTTTCTTGTTGAGTATCAACTTCTCAAGCTTCTTCTTCCAATAACATATACAAGAGTAAGGATGGCAAGGGGTCGGATCGGACATGGATAGTGTATACCCACAACCTGACTTGTCGGATAAAATTGTATCCGCTACCCGCGCAGATACCTATTTAGAAAATACTCGCGGATATTTTAAAACCAGCAAGTATCTGCAAAAAATAAAAAAAAATATTTTATACATTTTAAAAATAAAATTACGAAAAAATATAATATAATATAATATAAATTATAATTTATTTTTAACTAAATTTAAATTAATAAAATATAATTTTATTTTATTTTTAATTAAATTTAATAAAATATATATAAATTAATTTTTTTAATTATTTTTTGTAAGTAACGGATACTTTCAGGTTAAATAATATACTATTCATACCCGATTCATTAAGAAGTGATATTAAAATATCCGTTATTCACGATAGTAAATATTTACTTATCCACTGCGAATTTTAATTTTTATTTGCCATACCTGTAGAAGAGTTATTTTTGTTAGTGATTTAAAAGGGTGTAATTGTGTTGTATTATTTATTTACGTATAAAGTAATTTGGCAGTATGCGTATAGAAGAAAGAAAAATCTTATAGCATGTGATTTGGCAGTATTTTGGTTTTGGCAGTATGCGTATGAAAAATAAACACTAAAACAACTTAATTTAGTACATTATTTTGACCCGACATTTCTTTTAGGCAAGATCCATCATTAATTACTTGGTTAATGTATTTTAGTAATCATGTTAACATTTACCAACTTAACCATAGTATAGGATTATGTATTTTATAGATTGATATTAATTAATTTTATTCAACGATCAATCTATGAAGAAAAATTAATTAACCTTTTTCAGTGTGCTTCTTTTCATTTAACGAACTCAAAACCTAATTTTGTGGTGAGGTCATACTAACTAAATTTAATAACTAGATTTAAAACGCTAGTGATTAGAACCATGACAAATGGAGTAAAACCATATCGAATGGTTAACTCGGAATAAGTAATGTTTTTGTGCGTGCACGTATTATTTTTTCTTTCTGTTGTTTCTTTTACAGACGTATTATTGTTTCTATTCAACAATAAGAATTTTACTTCGAGACGATTGATTCTGAAATCATACAAATCGTGAGTATGATTAAGTTGCATAGAAAACATTAACAAAAAGTATATTTTAAAACTGATTATAGCTCAATGCTTCACGCAAAAAAACACAGACTTTAACATATCAATTATTAATTTGCTTGCTGGAATTGATATGATAGTGTGTTGGATCAATAGTAAATGACATGCCAAGCTGTTAGATACAAGATATTTTATGAACCAAATTTTGATACATTACCTCAACGGTTATAAATGAGAAGAATTATAAATAATGTAAGTAGGCAAAAGAGGAATTAGGGTTTACAGAAAAGGGAATTTAGCGAAATGATAGTGTATTCGTGATGATTGATTCGTATGGTTGAGGCTATGAACATCATGATTTGTGATTTGACTTTTGCTTTTGTATATTTGTAGCATTGATAGGGTGAATCGGTTGTATATTATAGGTGAGAAATGCATGGATGATGATGAAAGGAATTGTTGATGAGAATATTTTACTTGAGCTACCTAATCAGCGTGCTCACACTTCTTCCTTTCTTTCGGCTTTTGCAATCACACCTTCGTTTTCCTGCGCCTCAACCCCATGCATCCAAAACCCTATCATTTCAAACCGCCTTAGATCCGACGCTTCCAGTATTCTCGTGGAGCTTCGAGTTTTTTATTATTAATTTCGACTGTGGAAAATAACAACTTTTGGTTGAAAATTCCACACCAATTAAAAATAAAATTTGGTATTTTATTTTATAGAGTTAAATAAAACTTAAAATATAATATTAGAATTATCTTAGTAAAAATTGTTGTTTTATTTACTTTATTATTTTATTTATTATCAAGTTATTATTCAACCATCTATCAATATTTAATATGTAGGGAGACGAATTGAAAGTTTTAAATTGACTAAAGATCTCACTAATTTTCAATATATAATAAATGGGTATAAATGTTATATGGTCAATTAAAATTTACTACTTGTTTTGGGTATTATTACTTTATGAGTTATTAAAATGTTTATCTTTGCGTTAATGTAACACCCGAAATATCACGTGTATAACTTTTTTATACAAAGTATAATAAACATTTTTTTTATATATTCAATATATAATAAACAGAAAAACTGTTTTCCCTTCTCTCGTTAGACTACGACAAATCAGTTTTATCTGTAACACCATTTACTCGATTCTATACAAATACGATCATAATTAAAAACCACAATCACAAATATACAAAAATGAACAACGAAAAATATCATTTCATATAATACAACATATTCACATTAAACACATATTATGTCAATCTAGAATCATATCTCGATACAAAATTAACATCATAATCAAACCATTCCTAAATTAATGTGGTTTTTTAATATGTATTGAATGGTCATAAGCTATACCTCTTAAGATATTTATTTGTTATGCGATGTAAAATGTATTTATTATAGTCATCATTTATTAAATGTGGGAAATAAAGCGAATTGCGTTGGTCAAAGGGATTGGCTGGATAGATAATGATGATGATAGTGTAAAATATAGAGATGTGTGAGTGAGGATAGAGAAATAGGTAAAAGAAGTTCAATGATTGAGTGGTGTAGTTAACAGTTGGGGAGGTAAGTTAGTGGGATTAATGATGGTGAGTGTGAAAGTGGAGCCAAGGAGGAGTGATTGTGGAAGGAAGAGTGAGATTCTAGACGTGGGACCTTATGTATCATTTCGCATTGCGCGCCACTCGTTACTAATTAAACCGTTCGAGATATTTTGATAATATTTTAATATTATTTATATGTTATTTTATAATTAATTTATAATGATATTTATAATTGTAAAATAATTTTGGATCAATTATAATGACACATAAATTATGTTAAAATGTTGTCAAAAAAAATATTATTAAAGTATATTATTCTAAATTATTTTTTGCTTTTAAGTAAGTTGTTGAGGGAATGGTTTGCACTTTATGATAATAGGGTCATTTGCTTTTGAAGGACCCATTAGCCGTCATAATTGTCTTCGTATGATGTTATTATTCCTATGATGTTATTATTCATATGATGTTATTCTATGTTTTCTTTATCTCTCAACTCAAACAGACCTACACGCCTTGATCATGCAAATACCCACACGCTGCTGCTTCAGAGACACCACAAACCAACCACGCCCTTTCAAAAGCAGATTCTGCGGTGAACTCCTCAAAAAGAGGTCTATGTGCCAGTTAGATTTGTATTCATTATTAGTTTAATTATATATATTTTAATGGTTAAATATAAAATGTTTGTATTCATTGTCAAATTAAATTTTTTCTTTGTTACACATTTTATATGTTTTTATTTTTAATTTAAAAAATAAATAAATATAATTATTTTAATCTAGATACAATTACATTAATAGGTGTTAAATGACATTTTAAAAAACACTTAAGGTATATATATTAAACCATATAGACAATTCAAACTTTAAAATGTCTCGTTAAAGAAAAATTTAACGTATTTAGATAACGTAACTATATTTATTTATTTTAAAATTAAAAATTATTAAAATTTATGATAAACACGAATTTTAGTTTCACTTACTAGAGGATTTTATCCTATCACATTCAAAAGGTTATCTGTACCACGTTTTAGTTATATTATAAGTACCTAAACTAAGATGTATGTTCTTCTCACCACATACAATCATACCAATAAATACTACAAGCACTACCATCTAATCTCTTCACAAATATGTAAAAATACATTAATTTTAAATGTATTGAATAAATTATAATTATTTTAAGAAGCTGGTTACTTTAAAATAAAATAAAATGTTTTTTCTTTTATTTTTTTTCTAATAATATTTTTTATTTAATTTAATTATTTTTTCCTTCTCCAGTCCTTCACGTAAAGTTTGAATAAAAAAAAAGTTTACAAGAAGATTTGTAAAGATGCATAAATGGAAATTTAGATTGGGTGTAAGAATCAGGTTTAAAAGGGATGGTTAGCATGACATATAATAGGAAGTTATGTTTTAACCACCCAAATTACATTTTTAATTATTTATTTTTAAAATGAATTTTATTTTTTTTTCATATAAATAACTTTTAAGTTTTTTAAGTACGTTTTTTAGCAGTTCATAACTTTTTTAATCAAAATCTAACTGCTAGCTAACAGGTAATTAAATATAGATTATTTTTTAAATTTGTTTTTCTTGCTCCAACCTATCTGAGTTGTTTAATTTCCTTTTGCGCTCCGTAGTGCTTGTTTGAGTTTTTTTATTTTCAAAATCATTAAAAAAATATAAATTCTTTTACATTTGTTTAATTCATTTTTATAAACGCAGAAGCTGAAAATAAGTTAAAAATAATTTTTTGAAAATAAACTATCCAAAGTAGTTTATAATTAAGAATAATAGAATGAAAATTGTTTTGAAAACAAACTAAGGAATTGACATACAAATAATTCTTTTTTTACTTTAAGAATTTTTTCTTTTTCGAGAAACATTTTATTTTTAAACTTAAGCCAACTTTTCGTACTTCATCTATATCATTACGTAAAGGTGATTTATTTTATTAGTATCTACAATTTCTTTTCCAATTTTACTTTTTTTAGTAACTATTTCTTAAATTTAAGTAATTACTAATAATAATAAAAATATTTTCTAATGTTATTCTCTTACAATTATTTTAAAATTCGAACAATTATTTACAATATAAACTATTTATATAATAAAAATTACACAGATTATTTATTTTTATAATTATTTTTAATAAAATATATATTCTATAATTTAATAATTTTTTATTAAAAAAAAAGACACACGCGTATGATATATGTGTTTTCACTAATAAATAATAGTGAAAATGATAGTGTGTTTATGTTTTTATTTTATGAAGTCTATAAATATGGATGATATCCTGTATTAGGCTTAATTTATTTTGCATATAAATTTGATTAATCCAAAGAATTTCATACCGTTTTAGGATTATTTAAAATTTATCACAACATTAAATTATGATGTACTATATGATATTTAAAAATATTTATAATTTATTGTTAAATACAATATTTGTCAAATTTAGATTTTGGGGAAATTTTTGTAAACTTAATTTCTATGACAATAACAAACTTTAATGATTGAATCGATTAAATTTTCACTTCCCACAAATGATTTAAAATATAATTTGAATAAGTTGTGTAGGTGGTGTAAACAATTCATAATTCATCTATATAAAGAGATTAACCGGAATTACAATAATATATTATATATACAAATTAAAAGTTTTTTTTTAAATATAAGAACATGAAATAAAATTTAAACTTAAATGATTTTTAGAAACAACATTATTTTTCACTTACACTATATCATTCATCCTTATGATATTTAACTGAGATGGTCCTAATAACACATGTCCATAGCATTTAGAATTCTTTTTTAAATAAGATTATCCTGAATTAACCAAGATGCAAGATCAATAAAATAATTAATAATCATAAACTAGACAAACCTATCCAGATTTGAATTCACTGAAATGATACAAATAGACACAATATAAAAGAAAAATTGTGCTATAATGATAATGACAGACACAAAGCTCCTGTTGTAAATACATCATATATATATATATATATATATATATATATATATATATATATATATATATATATATATATATATATATATATATATAATCATTTATAGGATCTAAAAAAGGTCTTTCCAACTTTCTGTTTTGGTTCACTTCCAAAATTTGTACTAATATGAACACTGGGAAAATTCACCAACCAATTATCCAAATAAAGTAGGATGAAGCAATGTGAATACAAACCTATGGAAGCTGACAACGAACATTATTATGTTGTACAAACACACACCAGCAAACCTTCTTATGTATAATGGAACACTGACATGGAAAACAACCGAAGATAGCCAAGAAAGTGACATTTACAAGGAACCTTCCTTCATTGGAATAACATATTTTTCAACAAAAATGGAGCAAAATATTATTAGTTTGGATTAACGATGTAACATTTTCAAAATCATGAAAGAAACAACAGGTGGAAGATGTCTATGTGATCCAACAAACTTATCATCTCTGTGTACACTTTGCAACATGCATATAATGCTATAATATGAACCTTTGTTTGGGTCTTCTGGAAGGTTTATTTGGACCTGACGTTAAGATGATGTTATCAGTTTTTCTATCATTATCTTTCTGTACGCCCTTAACATCCCTACGATCTCTAAAATTATTAAAATATTATTTTATTCTTCGTAAATGTGATTTTGGATTACTTGTTTCTTAAGTTTTCTCGATAGGATTTTGAAAATTTCAAGTTATGATTTATGCAATGAAATTTATGGAACAAAATTTGTAGGAATTTTCTTAGTACACTTAATGCAATTTGGAATGAGCTTTTTAGGACAAAATTTTTAAGAGAAGCTTTTCAAAACATAGATGATAGTTTTTGGAATGAACTATTTTTTAGAATAAGGTTTCTCTCTTCTTTTTTTCCTCTCAAAAGTGTGAGATGGTGAATGGAAGTGCGATCAAGATGGGTATTTCATGTTAGTACAGTGGTGCAGTTAGTAAAAATGAAGGTGAAAAAAAAGCCTTTTTTTTATTCTTGTCTATGAAGAAAAAGATTGGAAAGGGGTGTTACTTCCTCTACCACCACAACTTGCTTCCTCCACCACCCCATTCCCCTTTTACCCTTTTCTTTATTTTTTCATTTCTATTTTACCCTTATTAAAATTTTAGGGTTAATATTATTTAAAATCTCAAGTGAACATTCATTCTCTTTATCATTCTTCCCTCTTTCTCTTTATTATTTTTCCCAGGTTGTCTCTTACGTTTCACTACCCTTGAGTTGTCTCTCATGCATGTTCCACCTCTTCTTCTCTTTTATATAATTGTGACGTGAGAGTGCGGTGGACTTTGTGTTTAGTAAGATTGAAAGTGGGAAAAACAATTCATCTTCAGCCGTGAGTGTGGTGGCGCTTCAAGGTGCTGGTTCAGAGGCGTGAAAGGTTCAGAGGCGTGAAAGGTTCAGAGGCGTGAAGGTGCGTATAAACCCTATAATCTTTAAACGGATGTGAGCATCCGTCAACGAATCGTTTAAAGATTATACGGTTATATTTTACAGTTTTTTTTATATTAATTTTGAAGATATTTAAATAATATAATTTATATTTTTTGATATATTATTTTTGAATATATTTTGATGTATTTTAATAATGTATTTTTGAGGATCTTTATTGTTATTAGTATACACCGCCAAACCACTGAAGGAGGAAGAAAACGGATGTGGAGGAAAAATGAAAGATGAGAAACGGATGTGGTGGAGCTTGGGTGAGAATATGAGAGGGTTGGGAGGTGGGTGAGAAGGGGTAGAAAGATAGATTTTAGGGTTAAAGTAAATAATTAGGATTAAAAAGTAAAAAGGTTATTTTTGTAATTATAAAAGGTTAGTTTTGTAATTAAAAAAAATATGTAATAGAATTGGGGAGGTGGAGGGAGAAAATGTGATGGTGGAGAGAGAAAATGTGGTGGTGGAGGGAGTAACACCCTTGGAAAGGATAGGAAGGAAATGTTGAAAAATAAAAATAAAATAAATGTATATTTATAAGTAAGAAAAAAAAACATTTTTCTATTGAAAATAAAAATGTTTATCGTTATAAAAATACCAAACCTATAAAAACAATCAAATAACTTATGTGGCCTGATTTCAAACATAGATTAAGAAGGATGTTTTGTTGCTTAAGTTAAAATAAATGTACTATATTGGTGTATTTTAAACAAATTTAAACATTTTCATCCTTTTTTTTAATTAACTTTGAATAAGTTGCACTAGTTTTTAGTTAAAGATTTTAAACGTCACATTTAATCGAAACACGCCTAAAATTAAGTCTCCTTAAAAAAGTTCCAATGATTCGTGAAAATGTTAAACCAAATTTGGTTAATTACTTTTGAGCAATATGATAAAAACAGCTTAATTTAAAGAATAATTCGTGCCACTAGTATGTGATAAAATCGTTTAAAATTTCATCAGACAGGATAAGTAGTGCAAACAAAAACTATATTGTGATTTAATCATAATTTTTCTTATGTATGTTAAGATTGCTTATTTCAAAATAATGTACACTATTACATTAAACTTGATAGGAGTGTTTTAAGGAATTTCTTTAAATCAATCGAGAGGTCAATTTAACATTAAAATTATCAATTTAGTACAAATTTAAAAAAATTATAACTTGAGGTAAGTCATGCCAACTGTAGTCCTGCCAGATTGACATAGTTTTTTTATGAAATTATGTTTCATTAATACCATTTATCTCAGTTTTAATTTTTCTTTAAAACTTGCACTATATTACTATATTGGTGATTTCATTGTGATAAATTGGTAAAAGAAAAAACATGTTTTGTGGGTATACAGGAAGAGCTGGTTAAAAATAAAAGCTCTGGCTTTGATTATCAAAGTAATTATGAGAGTGAAACTCTATCAATGAAAACATTTATGACTGAAAGAGAAAGATTAGAGGTGTGTATAATCGATAATAAATATCTGACATTTATAATATATGATGATTTATTACTCTTTAGTTTTTATATTTTAAAAGAATACTGTTGTCAATCTTTACAGTTTTAATCTGTTTTAGCGCACACAGTCTAAATTTGCAAGAACTAAAATGGATTATAAGGAATGGTTTTTAGATTGATGTAGTGAAATGTAAAACTGTAGAGGTACAAGAGGTAAATTATGAATACAAATGCTTAGAAAAGATAGGGGTAGAAAGAATGGGTGATTTGGGGTGTAACCTAATAGTTGTTTTTGTAGTGAAGCGGTGATGGTGAAGAACGTGGGTAATTCGGGTGATGCACGTCTGATGTTTGACGAATTGCGGAGGCTTTGTTCCCTTTGGGTTTGTACTTCATACTTTGTGCTTTTTCTAAGGTTGCCAAAACATCCACCATGCAGGGTCGTTTTCTGTGGTCAGATTCTAAACATTTGATGATAACTTGGGCTACGTGAAACGCTGCCCTTGGTGAATATCGGTAGTCCAATTTTGGATCCATTATCTTTTGCAGTCTCTTTCTGTCATTCAGAGATGACATACTGCACTGCACCAAATTCTGCATATCTGTGGGTAGGGTTGTGTCCAGAGCTGCTCTGCCCGTTAGCAATTCTAGCAGAACAACGCCGAATCCGTACACATCGCTTTTAACATACAGGTGCCCTGCAATTTTTCATATAATCGTTTTCTCTCATCAACAAATCATCATTTTTTTGACATATATAATTTTTATTTGACGAGGGTACCTGTGGCCATGTATTCAGGTGCAGCGTAACCATAGGTGCCCATGATCCGCGTGGTTACGTGGGATTTACCATTGACGGGGCCAAGTTTTGCCAGCCCAAAATCTGATAGCTTTGCATTGAAATCCTAATGAATTCGCAACACAACAATGGGACCAGGTTAAGTCAATGATGGATGATAAATTTTCTCACCCCTCACCACACTTTGGTGTAGAAGAGGAAAAAGAAAAAGTAATTTGATGTGACAAAAAGAGGGAAAAGTGTGTGATTATTGATTGAGTGAGGAGGGAATTAGCAGTGCACACACATAGATATACATCTATATATACATATATATACATACCCCATCTAGCAAAATGTTTGAGGACTTGAAGTCTCTATATATGACAGTTTTCTCTGATGTGTGCAAGAAAGCTAGGCCTCTGGCAGCTCCTATGGCTATCTTCAGCCTTATATCCCATGAAAGTGGTTCTGGACCTTCTGCAGAGTGCAACATTGCAACAACATCATCATCGGTAATTTGAACAAACGAATATCTTTGTATTTTAGTTTTACTATGTCCACAATTCTTACTTCTGAACAGGTGGCTTTCAAGACTTCCCTTTTGCATGTATTCGTACACCAGGAGGAATTGATTATCCTCCCAGCAGTAGCCAATTAGTTTAACTAGGTTTGGATGAGAGAGCCTCCCCAAAAATTGCACTTCACTCTGCATCCAAATATTATCAATATATAAGGTCTTGTCAGTGTTTTACAATACTCATAACATTGACAATAGATTCTTTTTTTACCAAATACGAAGTACATTGGAGATTAGTTATGAATTACAGTGGTACTCTTTTAGAAAAAAAAATGAACATTAATGCTTTCTGAAATATTAAACATTGATCAGCATGTAGCATGTATGAGTAAAATATTGCAGCCCTACAAAAGTTGACTTGACCCCCTTAGTATATATGGTCCCTTGACACCGACATTTGGATATACATATGGATCAATTCTTGCAATGGCAGACTACTTGGAACCAAAATCACTAAATAGATTTAGCTAAAATCCAAACCACTTCAGGATAAGCTTTATTACTTTTTTAAGATATCTCTTGTTATTAACTATGTCTGGGAATTTTCTGTTTTACTCATACTCTCTTTTACATACAATAACTTTATTTAGAAACACACTAAATACAAACACTTTTTTTTAACGGAATTTCAAATTTAATTCGACTCATCAGGAAAGCATAACTTTTTCTGGAATCAACCCTTTTGGTATGAGATTTTGTTCACATGAAAGCTGCCCCCAAGATTGTCTCTTAATTTTTCTCTACATGGTTGTCTAAGAACTTATTTTATACACAAAAACAAAAATGTAATATTGAATCTCACGCCGACTACTCAAATCTCTTCGATCATCTCTATCCATACACACAACGGCAATTTTTGTCCAATACGAAGTTTTGGAACAAAGTGGAGACACAATTGAAGTCACCAAAATGAAATAGTCGAAGTTTGAGGTGGGTTATGTATTGGTTTTATACGCTCAACTCAGAATCCAATATAGATGCATATTCATGAAGTGGAACATGTAGCAAGTTGAAAAAGGCATAAATTATCACTGATCGACCCCATCATGAAAAGCAAAGACTTTATGCTTTTGGCGCGCACCCACAAACACAAAAGCACAATTGAAGATAACGAAATCAAATCAGTGTGACAAGAATCTTTAGGAATCGGAAGGGAACATACCATCCATTCTTGCATACCCTGAAGGCTATCGGGGTTAGATTTCTTCACCGCAACGGGGATTCCAACTCCAACTCTCGAAGGTTTGAACGTGTTGCTATCAATCCACCCTTTGAAAACACGTCCAAAACCACCTTCTCCTAGGACCGTGTCCGGTCTGAAGTTTCTTGTCGCACTTTTCAAATCATCCAACGTGTAATTTATAAGCTTCCTCAAATCCTCCTCCTTTCTTCCTTCCACCGTTTCCTTCTTCTCTGATCTCCCTGCATTTAATCACTTAATAACTTCATTTCCAATGTGGGGATAACATTAATCCACACAAACAATCCTATGTTTAACACATACGATACTAAGAAAACATAAAAGGTAAAAACAGACACTTTTATATATATATATATATAGCTCGCAAGTAAATATAACGAAAGGGTCTATTTCATGTGAGGGATACACACACAAACACACACAACTGAACAACTGTGTATATTGGATCATGATCATATGAACCTGGGGGAAGTTTATTGATCGTTCGAATTTCGTTGTTAGCATCATCTGTCTTTCCAAAACAGTTTCCCATGAGTGACACAGTGGTGAGGTTTGAAACAAGTCTATGTGTTCGAAAGATGAAGTTGACAAAGTTGCGGAGTTATGATATAGTAAGGAAGAGGCTTTCCACGAAGGTGAGGAGAAGTTGAAAAGAAAGGGCTGAGGCAGAGAAATTTAATTGGGGAATTGAAAGGGAGAATAGTGTGGTTCTTGACTTTTTCTTTGTATGTAACGTTGGTGTCTCCCCAGTACTGATTTTTTGTTTGTAAATAATAGTTTATGATTACTGAATAATGGAAAGGATTCCCTAGTCCCACATTGACTTCGCAGTTAAGGCTTGTTTGTTTCCTTCCACGTGTATCCTGAAATCGTTGTTGCAAACTGGCAGAAATTCAGGTTTGTGAAACGAGAGATTTTGAGTCTCTATTTTCCAAATTAAACCTCACGGTAAACAGCATCTGGGACCGGTGCATGATGGTCCTCCAATAAGAAAATTTGCAGTTCAAGTAGGGAACTCCGTCAAAGTCAGCCTTGGCGTTACATTTCACACGATGATCCCTAATGCAGTGAGCGAATGAACTCGCTCAAAACATATTCCGTTGAGACAAAATCTACAAACCATTCATAATTTCTCTGCATGTTTTCTGGTTCCTCTTCATCATCCAGTAGACATAATCGTAAATTTACGACAATTGTTATATCGATTAGATTCGATGTCGATTCACAACATATATCAAAATTTATATAACAAAATGATAATTTGACGTAGATGATTTTTTATATTTGACGCTGTCTTTCTTGTTTTAGTTAAGGGATCGAGGTTAAGTTTATTTCTTGCAATCTCTCTAAACTTCAAACTCAGGATCAAGGTTTTTCTTCTATTTCACGCTGCTTATCGTTCGGTTAAATAGGATGTTATTTACACAAGATATTTCGATGTTAAAGTAACTGAATGTTTAATACTGTTAGTGACAAATATGCAATGACTGTAGCCAACAACATTAATATCAATATTTATATATTTTGAGATATACTCATTAGTGCTAACCTAATTATAGATTAGTTAATTGACCGTCCGATTTTTACATTAACTGAAAGATCATATTATACACTTCTTTATTGTTTATTTCTTTTTTCTTCTTAAAATTATAAAATGTTTTTATTATTTTATCCTTATAATATATATTAAATAAATGTAAATATATGTTATCGTATTAATACTTTTTATATAAATCTTATTTTATTGTTTTGTAAACTAATTTAAAATTTATAATAAAAAAACAAGTCAATTCACAATATATATAACATAAAAATGGAAATAACATATTTTTTTAAAGATTGGATTAGGTTTAAACATAGTCTAAATATACAAATATATACAATATTTAACGTACATGACCTTGGCATACATAGAAAACTAGGTTACCATTTTTTGTTTTTGAAACCTTTGGGGAAGAAATATTTTGGAGATTTTAGTTCGTGTAACATATCTTTCAAGTTTGACTTATTCATCTAAACGTTAAGGAAAATAAAAGAGAAAACAGCAGGTATGTTGAAGACTTGGTATTGTTTATATAATATAGTAGACATCTACAATAATGTCTCGTTGAACCTCTCAACACCGAGAACAATTACATCCTTTGACCTCTTAAACTACGTAGTCAAGACTTGACTTCGCTATTTATATACATACATGTACCAAAATAATTCCGAGTTTAATTAATATATAAATTAGTTTTTTTTTCCTACAGAATTAAAGTATGTTATAGTTTGAAAATAGGTCAGAACGTATATTAATTTTGTTGAGCTTTGGCCTCTTTGAAAAAGAAACGTAAGAACTTTTCCTATAAGAACTTTCAAAACGGTCTTCTCGTTTTCACACTGCAATGCAAATTTTTTAAAAGAATATACGTAAAGTTTTAGCTTCGGTACTATGACACTTTTACATTCATTTGACACAGAATATAATGGTAACATGATCTTAAAAGTGTAAAGTTTTATATTTTTTCAATAAAGAAGAGAGTAAAAGATAAATAAAGATAATGTTAAATGAATGTAAAAAATTTAGGTGTGTCAAATAATCATTTTTTTTAATATGTTCTTTCATATTGTTTAATTTATCTCTTGTTCTTCAATAAATAATTAAGGTTTTAATTTATTAATATTATAAAATGCAATTATTATTAACTTTAATCGTTTTTATAAGATTTATTGTATTAAAAATAAACAATAAAAAAATGTTTTTTGACACAATTCATGTCATTCGAATCATGAAAAAGAGTTAATTTTTAGCATTTATAAAAGAAGAAAAAAAGTAAAGAATAAAATGATTGACTTTATGTGTTGTAAACATTTATTAGGTGTCGCTATGTGTGGTAAACGTTGTTGGTATATGGTTGTGAAAGTGAGACATTTTTTAATTTGATACATTGGAAGAGAATCTTGTGATTTCGTCGTGGTTGCGTTGAGAAGAGAAAGAATGTGAGAAATGCATGCATTGTGCATAGTTTTGTTTTGATGTTAAAAGAAGAAAATTGATGTAAGAAAGTAAAGATGTGCAATGAATGTTGGCGACATTGCACAGACTCATTCACTTTGAAGAATAAAGGGAAAACGGTTGGGCCCCTTTCAACTCCATTTTCTGCAAATTAATATATATATATATATATATATATATATATATATGGGTTTGTGTACGCCTGTTTTTCAGTTGGTACATTTTAGCAATGTGTACCGGGTTTTAGTAGACAAAAATATCCTTATATATCATGGATTCTAAGTTTTAAGGTTAAGGGTATTTTAATAATTTTCATTCTCAAAACTAAAAAAATAAAGAAAACCTCCAAACCCTTACTCACCTCTCTCATTCCTCTCAACCTTTTCTCTTTCATCTTTTTCACTCCAATCTTTTCTCTGTCATCCCTACTGTAGCCCCAATTGAAAAAATAAAAAACACTTGCCGTTAAACAATCTTACAAAAAAATGATTTTATAATGAGTTTTCATCTTATAATTTTTGTCTTATCTTGAAAAAATCAGAAACAGTCGTTGTTAAACAATTTCTTACAAAAAACGACTTTATAATGAGTTTTCATTTTATATAATGAGTTTTTATTTATAATTTTTGTCTTATATAATTTTATCTAATTTTCACAAGCATAATGACATCCAAAAGAATTGATAATTGGCCTGAAAGGTTTTCTTAGAGATGATGATTCAACATATGCAGATGATGAAATTAGAGAGGTTAATGAAGATGGTGAAATTGAAGAGATCTTGAATGAACCTTTGCCTGAAGGTAAATATGTCAATGACTCAACTCTTTACAAAGACAAATTGTTTAAAGGCAAATGTTTTTGATTTTTTCAATTGGAACGACAGTAGGGATGACAGAGAAAAGGTTGGAGAGAAAAGGTTGGAGTGAGAGAAATGAAAGAGAAAGGATAAGGATGACAGAGAAAAGGTTGGAGTGAGAGAAATGAAAGAGAAAGGATAAGGATGACAGAGAAAAGGTTGGAGTGAGAGAAATGAAAGAGAAAGGATAAGGATGACAGAGAAAAGGTTGGAGTGAGAGAAATGAAAGAGAAAGGATAAGGATGACAGAGAAAAGGTTGGAGTGAGAGAAATGAAAGAGAAAGGATAAGGATGACAGAGAAAAGGTTGGAGTGAGAGAAATGAAAGAGAAAGGATAAGGATGACAGAGAAAAGGTTGGAGTGAGAGAAATGAAAGAGAAAGGATAAGGATGACAGAGAAAAGGTTGGAGTGAGAGAAATGAAAGAGAAAGGATAAGGATGACAGAGAAAAGGTTGGAGTGAGAGAAATGAAAGAGAAAGGATAAGGATGACAGAGAAAAGGTTGGAGTGAGAGAAATGAAAGAGAAAGGATAAGGATGACAGAGAAAAGGTTGGAGTGAGAGAAATGAAAGAGAAAGGATAAGGATGACAGAGAAAAGGTTGGAGTGAGAGAAATGAAAGAGAAAGGATAAGGATGACAGAGAAAAGGTTGGAGTGAGAGAAATGAAAGAGAAAGGATAAGGATGACAGAGAAAAGGTTGGAGTGAGAGAAATGAAAGAGAAAGGATAAGGATGACAGAGAAAAGGTTGGAGTGAGAGAAATGAAAGAGAAAGGATAAGGATGACAGAGAAAAGGTTGGAGTGAGAGAAATGAAAGAGAAAGGATAAGGATGACAGAGAAAAGGTTGGAGTGAGAGAAATGAAAGAGAAAGGATAAGGATGACAGAGAAAAGGTTGGAGTGAGAGAAATGAAAGAGAAAGGATAAGGATGACAGAGAAAAGGTTGGAGTGAGAGAAATGAAAGAGAAAGGATAAGGATGACAGAGAAAAGGTTGGAGTGAGAGAAATGAAAGAGAAAGGATAAGGATGACAGAGAAAAGGTTGGAGTGAGAGAAATGAAAGAGAAAGGATAAGGATGACAGAGAAAAGGTTGGAGTGAGAGAAATGAAAGAGAAAGGATAAGGATGACAGAGAAAAGGTTGGAGTGAGAGAAATGAAAGAGAAAGGATAAGGATGACAGAGAAAAGGTTGGAGTGAGAGAAATGAAAGAGAAAGGATAAGGATGACAGAGAAAAGGTTGGAGTGAGAGAAATGAAAGAGAAAGGATAAGGATGACAGAGAAAAGGTTGGAGTGAGAGAAATGAAAGAGAAAGGATAAGGATGACAGAGAAAAGGTTGGAGTGAGAGAAATGAAAGAGAAAGGATAAGGATGACAGAGAAAAGGTTGGAGTGAGAGAAATGAAAGAGAAAGGATAAGGATGACAGAGAAAAGGTTGGAGTGAGAGAAATGAAAGAGAAAGGATAAGGATGACAGAGAAAAGGTTGGAGTGAGAGAAATGAAAGAGAAAGGATAAGGATGACAGAGAAAAGGTTGGAGTGAGAGAAATGAAAGAGAAAGGATAAGGATGACAGAGAAAAGGTTGGAGTGAGAGAAATGAAAGAGAAAGGATAAGGATGACAGAGAAAAGGTTGGAGTGAGAGAAATGAAAGAGAAAGGATAAGGATGACAGAGAAAAGGTTGGAGTGAGAGAAATGAAAGAGAAAGGATAAGGATGACAGAGAAAAGGTTGGAGTGAGAGAAATGAAAGAGAAAGGATAAGGATGACAGAGAAAAGGTTGGAGTGAGAGAAATGAAAGAGAAAGGATAAGGATGACAGAGAAAAGGTTGGAGTGAGAGAAATGAAAGAGAAAGGATAAGGATGACAGAGAAAAGGTTGGAGTGAGAGAAATGAAAGAGAAAGGATAAGGATGACAGAGAAAAGGTTGGAGTGAGAGAAATGAAAGAGAAAGGATAAGGATGACAGAGAAAAGGTTGGAGTGAGAGAAATGAAAGAGAAAGGATAAGGATGACAGAGAAAAGGTTGGAGTGAGAGAAATGAAAGAGAAAGGATAAGGATGACAGAGAAAAGGTTGGAGTGAGAGAAATGAAAGAGAAAGGATAAGGATGACAGAGAAAAGGTTGGAGTGAGAGAAATGAAAGAGAAAGGATAAGGATGACAGAGAAAAGGTTGGAGTGAGAGAAATGAAAGAGAAAGGATAAGGATGACAGAGAAAAGGTTGGAGTGAGAGAAATGAAAGAGAAAGGATAAGGATGACAGAGAAAAGGTTGGAGTGAGAGAAATGAAAGAGAAAGGATAAGGATGACAGAGAAAAGGTTGGAGTGAGAGAAATGAAAGAGAAAGGATAAGGATGACAGAGAAAAGGTTGGAGTGAGAGAAATGAAAGAGAAAGGATAAGGATGACAGAGAAAAGGTTGGAGTGAGAGAAATGAAAGAGAAAGGATAAGGATGACAGAGAAAAGGTTGGAGTGAGAGAAATGAAAGAGAAAGGATAAGGATGACAGAGAAAAGGTTGGAGTGAGAGAAATGAAAGAGAAAGGATAAGGATGACAGAGAAAAGGTTGGAGTGAGAGAAATGAAAGAGAAAGGATAAGGATGACAGAGAAAAGGTTGGAGTGAGAGAAATGAAAGAGAAAGGATAAGGATGACAGAGAAAAGGTTGGAGTGAGAGAAATGAAAGAGAAAGGATAAGGATGACAGAGAAAAGGTTGGAGTGAGAGAAATGAAAGAGAAAGGATAAGGATGACAGAGAAAAGGTTGGAGTGAGAGAAATGAAAGAGAAAGGATAAGGATGACAGAGAAAAGGTTGGAGTGAGAGAAATGAAAGAGAAAGGATAAGGATGACAGAGAAAAGGTTGGAGTGAGAGAAATGAAAGAGAAAGGATAAGGATGACAGAGAAAAGGTTGGAGTGAGAGAAATGAAAGAGAAAGGATAAGGATGACAGAGAAAAGGTTGGAGTGAGAGAAATGAAAGAGAAAGGATAAGGATGACAGAGAAAAGGTTGGAGTGAGAGAAATGAAAGAGAAAGGATAAGGATGACAGAGAAAAGGTTGGAGTGAGAGAAATGAAAGAGAAAGGATAAGGATGACAGAGAAAAGGTTGGAGTGAGAGAAATGAAAGAGAAAGGATAAGGATGACAGAGAAAAGGTTGGAGTGAGAGAAATGAAAGAGAAAGGATAAGGATGACAGAGAAAAGGTTGGAGTGAGAGAAATGAAAGAGAAAGGATAAGGATGACAGAGAAAAGGTTGGAGTGAGAGAAATGAAAGAGAAAGGATAAGGATGACAGAGAAAAGGTTGGAGTGAGAGAAATGAAAGAGAAAGGATAAGGATGACAGAGAAAAGGTTGGAGTGAGAGAAATGAAAGAGAAAGGATAAGGATGACAGAGAAAAGGTTGGAGTGAGAGAAATGAAAGAGAAAGGATAAGGATGACAGAGAAAAGGTTGGAGTGAGAGAAATGAAAGAGAAAGGATAAGGATGACAGAGAAAAGGTTGGAGTGAGAGAAATGAAAGAGAAAGGATAAGGATGACAGAGAAAAGGTTGGAGTGAGAGAAATGAAAGAGAAAGGATAAGGATGACAGAGAAAAGGTTGGAGTGAGAGAGATGAAAGAGAAAGGATAGAGATGACAGAGAAAATAGGTTGGAGTGAGATAGATGAAAAGGTTGGGTTTTTTTTTTTTTTTTTTACAAGTTTTGAGAATGAAAATTATTAAAATATACACATTGCTAAAATGTACCAACTGAAAAACAGCGTATGCGTGTTTTATATATATATATATATATATATATATCACATTCAATACTTTTATATTATATGAGAGTCAAAATTAAATATAATTTAAATATTTATTCTCCCTTTTATCTTGTGAAACATTTTTTCAAAAATGAATTTAAGATTGAAACAATACCTATTTATTTAATCTATTTTAAAATTAATATTTTTAACTAATGGAATACGGGAGTATTTTTATTGTATTAAAAAATTAAATAAAATCAATTTATTTTAATTGTATTATGATAATATAAAATAAAATAAAAAATGAATCATTCCTAAATAAATCAATCCACGAACCAACAGTTGAATTAAATTGGTAAATTTCGAATTATTTCACTTTGATACCGTTAGTTTTAGAATGTAATATATTAATTTAAAGTATCATCAATAAATAATTTGATAATTGAAATATAAAAATAAAAATGACCATATAAAAAATTAAAATTGAGAAGTTTTAACGAATGAAAAGTAATTAAAAGAGGAATAAAAAAATAGTGAATCAAATATCAAAATGAAACCAAACTTATAATTTACTCAAACAAAAACTATTATTAGTTTTATATCTGGATAATGATAATTTGAAAACATTTTTTTGACAACATTTTAACATCATCTACGTGTGTCATTATGTGATTGGTCCATGTTGGTGTTTATGATTATTATTATTGAGTGTGGAGTAATTTTAGATCAATCACAAAATAACACGTAAATAATGTTATTAAAGTATCATTATCTTTATTTTTTTTCCAACTCTTCTCAAATCATGTAATTAGAATAATGTATCTCACATGTGGAAAACATAACAAAAGAGAGAAAAAAAAAATCCTGAAGATTCTTCTGTGTGTGAAAGACCTATATTGTCTTAGTTTGTTTGTACTCTATCACCGTCATTATAACTAAACTAACATTACATAAAAAAATTTTTTTTGACAAAACAATTTAACATTCTAACACTATCATTTTCTATTTATTATTTATTTTCTTATTAAATTTAGAGTAGGTTAGTATAATAACAAATAAATAATAAATCAATAAAAAATAATATATATTATATTAAAATATTATCAAAAAATAAGTATTACTTATTATTTTATTTATTATTATGCTGATATATTCTAAATTCAATAATAAAAATGATACATATATTGTATTATATTAAAATTTTGTAAAATAGTATGTATTAGCATATAATTATCCATTATATATATATATATATATATATATATATATATTTCGGATGTGGTGGGCTGTGCTCTTTCAATGTCTCCACGTGTTTCCCTGCTCATGTTCATACGTCTGATCCTCAGTCCTCGCTCCTCGATTTTCTCCTCAGTCCGCGGGTGGGAGACATGCGAAAGATTCTCCGATGCCAAAGTCAGTTGAGAGCTATTGCGTTTTTCTTATACGGTAATAAATGTGCAGTAAATGCAACCTATTTACCACTCATCCTGGATCTGTATTTATAGTTTTCGCTATGGGCTTGGGATTAGTGAAAAGTTAATCACGGCCCAATTCAGCCCAATAGCTTTTAACCCCTACTTACCTTAAGCTAAGTTGATTAGTGACGCGGTCGGCCATCCTCGCGGGACTTATCCTCCTGACTGGCCGGCTCTGACGGGTCCACGGCCTGGGCAGCCGGCTTCGGGCGAGTCTTGATTTTGGGCACATGGGCGTCCGCCTAACCCTTCCCAACAATAAGTAGAAGGGTAGTTTCCCGGGTCTCATACGATGATGTGGACGGTCGGTCCNTCAAATGTTTAATAACTGTTTACATTGAAAATTGTTTAAACTATCATTGATAAATATATTATTTAAATACATGCTTTTAATTATTTTTTTAAATTGTAATTCGAGTAGTTTTACTATAAGTAATTGTTTTTTTAAATTAAATAAAAATAATAACTTGGTTTAATTTGATTCAGAATAATTAAGTTTATGCAATTAACTTCAATTCATTCCTAATTTATTTCATTCAAATAGTCTAAAATTTATTCTAATGTGATGAACTAAGAAAACGTCGATAAAAAAAGTGTATATACATTTAATATTTGATTCTTTTACTCCATAAGATACATTTACAAGAGAAAATTAAACTTGAAAATTATGAACATGCCATTTAATGCTATTAGTTTAATATTATACAAAATATAAATAAAGAGATATTTTTTATGTTATATGAAACAATTTTGTTACAAAGTGCAAATTCTTATATATATATATATATATATATATATATCTATCTCAAACCAAAAAAAATATAATGTATCTTTAGACCCAAACTCAAAGAAATAACTTAAAACTTTTACAAAACATACCAAATATATAAATATGAAAATAACATAAAGTGTATTTTATTTAACTAATATTATGTAATAAATAACTAGATAAGATTTTTCTACGAGAGTGTGACCGAACACATAGAAATATGGGAGGTGCGTTGTAGAATATTTTTCACTTTTGGACATTTTTTACATAAGGTAAATACAATGCTGCACCAACTTGATAATTCTGACCAACTTAAAAATTATATATAATTATATTAACTTTCAAACAATATAAGTACAAATTTGGTAAGATTAATTTAACTATAGATATTACATTTAGGTTTTCTGAAGGTCAATAGTATAAGAGATGTAACGTTTAAAAGCTAATAATTGTAATTAATGTTTTAATATATTTCGATGTTTTGAATATTATAAGATTTAAGTATGCCATGAAAACAAAATTAATAGTGTGTGCATGTGCTCTTGAGTGATTAATACAATTTGGTATTTAATTGTGTATTATCTACAATTCAAGCTAAAAATATTTATTATGGAACACTTATTTGAAATATAAATTGTTTTTAAAGAAAATATAACTCCATTTTTATGACTCGCTGTTTAAAATTCACGATCTTAACTTTATTGTCATTTCAACATACTCTGATATATCAATGTTATAAGAATCACGTCTTAAACTTATGACTTGGATATAATTGCTCCAATGGATCCTTGTATTTAAATTTAATTAAATTTAATTAATAAGCTATAAATATTGTTAGATGATAATTAATTTGTTGATATTAGACGTGGATTGTATATTCAGATCTTTAAATATATATCTACCGCGTGCCAACTCCGAGCATCACAGGTTCGGTCGGATTAAGTTGAAGAAAAATGATTTTTTTTATATGAGTCAATTTTCAACCCGACTCACTTAAAAGTCGGCTTATCCGAGTTAAATTTGTAGTGAGTGGTGACCAACCTAGTTTGATTTAATTATTTATTATTTTTTGTTTCACTATTATCTGTTAACATTTTTTTTATTGTATGGTACGAGTAAAAAGAATGTTTCAAGTCAGCAAAATATTATAAATTTATCTATTCAAGACTTTAATCTTAATAAGTGACACAAAAATTATCAATATTATAAACTTATTTATTCGTTTTTTGAGTTTGTTTTTTTTATTACGTTTGAGTTGCATGTTACTTTTTTATTTTATTTTGAATTGTCTTTTGAGTTTAACATCATTTTAGAATAAAATTTATTTAAATTTGAATAACAAAAAAAATTGTAATATTTTTGGATTTAAAGAAAAAACTTGCAATTAAATACTCATTAAGCCAATCTGTTTAACTTACTAACCCATGGTCGGATTCAAATTTTTTTGATTCACTAAGTAACCAACTCGTCATGGATGTAACCTATTTTGACAACACTATGTATTTTATTCATTTCTAATAAATTTCCAATAAAGGACATTAAGGCAATTCCTTCAAAGAAACCAATTTGGGATTTTAATGTATTTTTGTGAGTCTGATTGTATCACATGACTTTTAACATATTTTTGCTATTCTTACTCTAATATAAAAGTCATTGTTAAATAATTTCCTTTGTTTACGATGTGTTTTCTGTTATGAGTTGCATTACCGTTTTCGACTTTTGTTTTCCATGGTTTTCCTAGGTTGCATTCACTGTTTTGAAATATGTCAGCTATTTCGTTTATTAGGGGTTTGGATAAGGTTGAGATAAAAGAAAATTAAAATTTCATATGGGTTAATTTTAAAGTCAGTTTATTAAAAATTTGGTTCACTTAGTTTATTAATCTAGCTAATTTTATTTTTAATGTCTACTCTTTGAATTATATTTAAAGTTTATGATGATTTTAGATTATTTTGTATTATTATTTTTTAATTTTGAATTGTTTTCAGTTGAAATTTATTTAGATTAGAATTAGAAAAATAAATTATATTTTGAAATAAAAAAATTATAATTAAGTGAGTCAATAATCTGTTGAACTTACTCAAGTTGTTATAGATTTGATTGAATTCAATTTTTTTTGGTTTATTAATAAATAAATTAGATTTAATTGATCACTAATTAGCCAACCTAAAGTAGATCGAAATCGATGACCCGTTTTTAGCACTAATGCAATGCATGTATATGGTAAGATTATTGTATGAAATTGTTTTATATACTATAAAATTATCTTATGTTTTGTCACGCCAAGTATATATCTTATATACGAGACTAAATATTAATAAATAATGTGATAATTGTTTGATGACGAATAAAGTAATATATCAAATAAACAACAAATCTCATTATTTTAAGTCATAATATATGAGACTAAATATTAATAAATAATATGATAATTGCTTGATAACGAATAAAATAATATATCAAACAAACAACAAATTTTATTATTTTAACATATAACTTTAATTTCATATTCAGAAATAAATTTTAAACTTAATATTATAAAATCAGCTTTTAAAATTCACATTTATTTATGTTTTACTTATTTATATAGTATGAAATCATTTATTTGTGGTCAACATTGAACTTTGGAGTCATACTTTCATTAATGTTTTATTTAATTATTGAAANTTTTGCCTTTGAAATATAATCAAGTCAAATAATAATGTTGATGCCTGTTAAGAAGTGGGTAACACACCCCTTCACGCGCCGATATGTACATGTAACAATTAATGGAGTGGTTTAAAAATAGATAAAAATAAAAATCTTCACATAAAACTTATTAAAATAAGCTCTAATTATGTTATAATACCATATTAAAAAATTAATTTATTTTCACAAATTAATTTTTAAATTAAAATTTGTACCTTATTTATATATTATAAATTAGTTTTATCTAGTTCACATGTGACTTGTAACAAAAACAAAAATATCTTTAAAATATGAACTACAAGCCTCAACCGAAGAAGAAAAATGTATGGCTTATCGGATTCATTTTACCTTTCGAAAATTCAATCTATAGTGACTTAAATTTATATTATTTTAAACCTATTTGAATAGATATGTCTGAATCTAAATCTATATTTTTAAATTTTAAATTCGATCCCTTTAATATGCCGAATAGTTTTAAAATTTTGAAAATATAAACTCGAGTTTGCTCAAGTTATAAAAGATTAAGTCAGTCATACCCAACACATTCAACATATTAAAACAAGATAAAATCAGATAAGATTAAATCGAATCGAACTCGTGAAAGATTGAAATATTTAAATAAAAATTTATTATTAAGTTAAAGTTGGTGGTATGAAAACGCGGTTATCAGAAAACAATTTTCATTTTTAATTGTCTATAGTGTGTGTTATTAATTGAAAGAGATAAAATCTATTTGGATGGTTTTTAGCAGTGAATATTAATTTTATTACATAATATGGTAATACAATATTTTTTAAAACAAAAGAAAATGGACGATATGAAAATATTTATCTTCAACTTGAGATTTGAGAGTCTATCAAAGGAACAACATTACTTACATGGTTGATTTACCACATGTTAAAATAAAAATAAATCAGTTTAATCCAGTTATGAATAAAAAATATTATAATTTGATTCAATCTATGAGTTAAAGAATTTATTTAATTAATAATGTTTAAAAAAAATTTCAATTTATTTTATATATTTATTTCACAGTTTCAAACAATTCATATTATTAATAAATATGTATTTTTTAAAACAATATTATTTTAAGAAATAAAAATAAAATATATATTTTTAAATTTAACTTTATTAAATGATTAACCACATAATTAAAAATCATAAGAGAATAAAATAAAAAATAAAAAATAATTAATACTTTAATATAATTTTTTATTAATTAATTAAATGACAAAATAATAAAAAAATTAAATAAATAAAGTTAAGAATGAAAAATTAATATAAAACAAACGAGTTAATATTTTAAATATAAATTACTATTTCATAATAAATATAATACGTTATAATTTTTTACTAATAATAAAAATGTGTTTAAAGATACACGTTAAAATAAATAATTATTTATTTTAAAATTTAACAAATTTTAAAAATAATTTTAAGAATTCATAACATGAATCAAATTTTATGTAATCAACATTTTAAAGATTGATATAAGAATTTCAAATCTGAGAAAATAATAATTCTATGTAAGAATTAAAATAAATAATTTGTTGGAAATTAAATAATATAGTTGAAATATATTTCTATTTTTACAGTAAATTTGTTTAAAAATAAACTAAATAGATAAAAAAATAAAGTACCTTTTAAAAGACAATTTATTATTAATATATATGTATATATACATTTTTTAAAATAATATTATTTTAAGAAATAAAAATAAAATATGTGTTTTTTAAATTTAATTTTATTAATTATTAAATAATTATAAATGATAAAAAGATAAAAAAAATAAAAGAAAATAATATTATAAAATTCATATTTAAACTATAAATTATTCTTCAATAATTTATTAAATGACTAATTAATTAAAAATTACAAAAAAATAAAATTAAGAATAAAAAGTCGTTTTAAAATAAAATATATAGATTAAAAATAAAATAATTTTCATACATACTTTCAACAAATAAAATATAAATAAAAGAGTAAAAAATGTTAAATGATTGAAGAACTAATCTTTAAACAAATTATCAATAAAATAAATATGTTAGTATTTTTTCATTTATATTGTAATAGATTGCATAAAGCTCTATCTGAGCCTCTGCAAATTAGTTTTAAAATTTATAAAAGTCAGTTGGGTAATTCCTTGTCCATTATAACAAAATGGTGCACTTTTAGAAATACAAGTGGAGAAACAAACTAGCTGTTCTTTCACAACAGACAGAATGAAGGATCATAGTGCAAGAATACTCTAAAGACCGATACAAGACTATTTCGTCATAGACCAACATATGTACAAGCTGCGTCCATCCTCTCGCTAATCTATATACTTAAACAACACCAAAGAATAAAGAAGAACGCATTTGGAAGCATTAATATTCCCTCTCTCTCTCTCTCTCTCAACTGAAATATATAATAAGTAAATAAATAAATACCCTTCATTTTATACCTCCACCACCAGCCAATCTCGCTAGATCAAACACCAAAAGCAACAAGTAAAAACACTCTTCACCTCCACCCTTTCTCAATTGGTTGAAAAGACAAGATGCGTGTCAGAGGTGACTCGAGCATGTTTAAGCCTAAACAACAACAAATCATATGCATTCTAATTAAATACATTCACATGTTCACTACTGCTATATCACCAAGTTTATCTTTACTACTGCTATGCCAAATAAGTTCATTCAAGCAATAATACGACACTTAAAATAGCCAAGTTGGTAGTTTACGCTGACCAAACCGCTAAGGAAATCTGTACGCAGGCTAGAATCAGATACCTGTGAATATTAATTTCTGTCCATTTCCGAAGATGGTTGTTGCGGTGAGCTGCGCCCACCATGTCTATGCACTTCAGTAATACTCTGAGAAGCTAGGTATTCCAGTGCAACAACAATATCACCAATAAGTGGACGGAATTTTGGTTGCTCCTGGAGACACATGGCAGTTATAGCAATTGCCTGATGCAAACAGCGTAAGGGGAAGTTGCCTTGTAAAAGAGGGTCAACCATATGCACAAACTTTCTCCTGTCACTAAAATATGGACGAGACTGGACAAAAAAATACCAAGTATAAGAAGTAAACCAATATGTGAAGAAGATTCATTTCAATAAAGTTAATCCCAATGATTTATTATAATTAGTGAAGAAACATCTTATGATCCCACGTTATAGCTTTCACAATGAGACATGATCTACTTAATAGTTTTTGCACAATTTTAAATATAAAATGATGTGAGGGTAAGTAGGTAGAGAAAATATTAAAATCTTAAAAGGAACCACTTACATGCAAAGCTAAGACAAACTTACACGCTTAACTTAAAGGGGAATCTCTTTTTAAAGAAACTGTACAAATTAAACACTTACCCACGAAACCAAGTTTTGCTCTCCTGGCTTTCTACTGGTATCTATTGCTCTACGTCCAGTGATCAACTCCAACAAAACCACACCAAAGCTGTAGATATCAGATTTAAGAGTTAGTTTGCCGCTCATGGCATACTCAGGTGCACAGTAGCCATATGTTCCCATCACTCTGGTTGAAACATGGGTATTGTCTCCAACAGGTCCAAGTTTAGCAAGCCCAAAATCTGATAGTTTTGGGTTGAATTCATTATCTAACAAGATGTTAGCAGATTTCAAGTCTCTGTAAATAACAGGTGGATCTGCTTTACAATGGAGATACTCGAGGCCACGAGCAGCTCCAACAGCAATCTTCATTCGAGAACTCCAACTTAGGGGTTCTTTGTCTTGGGTCGGATCTGAAAGGAGGAATAAAGTTATAACCTGATTAGTAATAGTATATTTAATTATCAAAGTAGGAGGTAAACATAACATAAAGGAAAAATTAATTTAGGGATATATTTCAAGAGGACTTCATAACCATGCAACCTAATCAAAACTAAACCGATCTTCTCATAACTTCACATTTAGGCCAAGATATCTATTATTTTAAATTTACCACATCTTGACCTACACAAAAATAACCGTGATCTCTTTTAAGTACATACAGAATAATTCAAGCACAAAACTACCTCTGCTGAAAAAACAGGTATGCTATCGATTGCAGATTGCAGAAAACCAATAATCTGCTATAGGGCAAAAATAGCAGTTGAAATATAAAAATGTAAGTTGTGTGCAAACAAAAATTAAATATATACCATTGTCACATAATATTAACCAAAGAGTTCAAAATTTGTAGTCAACCCTGGATAGCAGCACATATCGGCCAACTCCAAAATTTTCTAAAGCAGAATACCAGGACGGAAGATGATCACTATTGCAAAGTCTAAAAAATAATATGCATAATTTATATCATACACATAAATACTAAAAATAATCAATTTTGAAGACATGATCATAATCAATGATCAAAATCCATTGCCAAAGTCATTAACATTCAAATCCAATACTAATCAAAGACTCGTTTTGCCAACTTGTTCAAATGGGAGAAGGGTCAACCTAATAAAGCAAAAAGGGGAGCCGGAAAGACAAAAAAAAAATATTAAAACCCCAAAAAAGGGGTAAAGTTTGGTTTCCAGTGCTGCATCAAAATCACAGGCACTAAAGCACACGACCTCTGACATTTGCAGTGAAATAGCAGCTGCATTCCACTTCTTCAAACCTGCAACATTACACCCTTTTGCATCAAATTCGCTACTGCTATTTCCTATTTGCTGCAGTAGCAGTGTGTTTGCCAATATAGGATTAATTGGTTGGTGACTCGCCAGAGATGACAAGAGGATATAGGACACTTGCCACAACCACAACACCCATAGTGGACGGAGTTGTGATCAAAGTTATGAAGAATTCCACAACGCCATAATGCAGCTATTTATGACAATCTCCAGAAGCTGCTTGTAGCCCCTACACTAAAATAGTTAAATCCCAGAACAAGAAAACAACTAACACCCTCCTTTAGAGGGAGCAAAAACCTTTTCTTCATAAGGCCTATGCTCATTCATATATTTGCATAAATACAAGTGAGTCAGGGACTCTGTCGGGATGTAGTCAATGACTAGAAAGCAAACAATGGAATTTTTCCTCCATAGTGGACCAATTTAATTGGTACGACTCTCCTTAAACCCGCTCCAGTCAGTTTCATAGTCAATTTATATTTAGTAACGGAGAATCTTTTCAAGAAGGAAGTCGACAAAAGCTAGAAATACTACGCATGGAGTTAATAGCAATAAAACATCAACAGAAAACAAATGATATATACCTAAGGTTAAAAATCATCTCGTAATGCTAACACAAATGAACAACCCTTATCTCAATAAGAACAAAATGTGCATTTTGCATAATCGCATAGATTCTTGACTAACAAATACAGGAATGACCCGAAATTGAAGAACCTATCAAGAAAATTTAACAGAATGTTTGGTGTGGCGTTTTGAACATGTATGAGTTGACACTTTAGCATCAAATTCTTGAAAAGCCGTAGAAACAACCTTGTCATGCTTCAGAAACACACGAGTGCAAAGGTGTAAAACGCGCATCCAAACACACATTAAGTTTGTATTACTTCCCGCAGCCAAAGTTGTAATGTAGGATACATACAATACAAATTAATGAACTAGAAAACGTGACACAAGAAAGCAACTTCTAAATGCTGAAAGTACACCACTCGTGGTTACCAAAAAGAAGCAATCATAAGTTTACCAAAAAGATGATCTTCCAGTGAACCCATGGGCATGTACTCATAAACCAAAAGTCTCTGATCTCCATCCGTGCAGTAGCCAATTAACTTCACAAGATTAGAATGGTGCAGCAAGCTCAACATAAGAACCTCCGTCACGAATTCCTGAAAACCTTGTCGACCATCATGGCTCAATTGTTTCACGGCAACAAGCTGCGCAAAATTTTTTAGTTAAAAAAAAAAATCATTATAACGAGACCACAACCGAAATATCCAAATGCCCCAAACCAACATTCAGAAACTAACATTCCAAAAAAAAAATGAAGAAAATAACGAAAATAGCAAAAATAAAACTTGCCTCGCCCGTTGAAAGTCGACCCTTGTAAACCCTTCCAAAACCACCTTCCCCAATTAAGTTCACTTCCTTGAAACCCCTCGTCGCCGCAGCGAGTTCGCGGAAACCAAAACTAGCCGCTGCGGTACTTCCTTTACCACTACTCACACTCTTCCCCTTTGCCTCTGAGGATTCTCTCTTCCTTTCACCCTCTGCAATTCAAATTAAACAAACTATTTAACAAATTAAACTAAAAAAAAAAAGAAAAAAAAATATCTCGTAACGAACCTGAGGAAGCAGCAGTAGCAGATCGAGTGCCATTGTCAATTTCAACCCTCCTGACATCTTTCCGGCGAGAAACAAAGCACGAAAAACAACTCATAGCTACAGAGAACTCAATTTCGTTTAAACTGAATAACAAATAATAGCAATTAAGAAGAAACAAGATCCCAAGGAATGAATCAGAGAGAGGATGTTCTGCATTTCCGATTCCCCTCTCTAAGGATCACTGAGCCCAGTCCCCAAAATAATAATAATTATGGAAAGTATAGTAATATTAAATATTAAATCTATTAAATAAGAATAAAAATAATAACAAGATCCGCAAAATTCAAAGAGAAAGCAAAATGCCGTTTCTGGAAGATAAAATTTAAGACGCGTAGGAAACAATCTGACTATGGTTTTACTTTGTCAGCTAGTTCAGGCTTCTTCTGGAACTAGATGGAACACTGTATCTAAATTAGTGGATAGCTTTTTTTTTATTTTTATTTTTTATTTTTATTAATTTCCAAGTTGGATTTTTTAATTTATATTAGTATTAATTTAAAATATATATATATAATAAGTGTTTATAGTCTTGGCCTTTTCCTTGTTTTTATTTTCTTTTGGTTTTGAATTATTCGAGTTCCACTTTGGTTGCATTTATGTCTCCGCGTGATTGCTGCGAGTCGCTCTCAACTCAGCCCTTCTCTTTCAATTTAGTGCGCATTTATAAACGTTACGGTCCCACTCATCATCGTTTCCTTTGTGTTTTTACATTTTCACCCTCGCTGTTCCGTTCGCTTTGCAGTCTTTTGCGTTCACCAATCCCTATCTAACCGTTACCAAAAGTTCTTCTCTCTGTTTAACTTTTAACGCCGCGCCGTTACTCAATGGAAAACCATTTCAAATAACCCCGTTCACTTTCCACCGTTTTGAAATGTTGGTTGTTGAATTAGTTGGAGATTTCAAAATAATATTTTTTTATTATGTAAATTTTAGATTTTTTAAACGAATATGAAAATGTAACTTACCTTTTTCTATTGGTTTGAATAAATCTATTTTTCTTTTAGTTTTGAAATATAATTTAGAATAATAATATGCGTAATAATAATAATGTTCTGACAAGTGATAAGGACAATAATAATAATAATATTGTTAGTTTCCAATTTTGTAAATACAGCTGGATGGTTGAATTGTAATACGTACGAATTATTTTCTCCTCCATAAAGTTTGACATCTTACGTATTGTATCTGGACAGAAATATTTAAAATAGACAAATTTCTTTTATTATGAAAAAATCAGCTTAAATAATATTGGCAAGTTATATCTAAATCGATAACGTAATTAAATTGAATGAAACTTTAATGAACTATAAAATGATGCGGTGTATTTTATTAAACGGCTGAATTAAGTTATATTATGATTTGAGATAATGGAACAAATCAAACTATTTTCAAATGTTTAATAACTGTTTACATTGAAAATTGTTTAAACTATCATTGATAAATATATTATTTAAATACATGCTTTTAATTTTTTTTTAAATTGTAATTCGAGTAGTTTTACTATAAGTAATTGCTTTTTAAAATTAAATAAAAATAATAACTTGGTTTAATTTGATTCAGAATAATTAAGTTTATGCAATTACCTTCAATTCATTCCTAATTTATTTCATTCAAATAGTCTAAAATTTATTCTAATGTGATGAACTAAGAAAAGGTCGATAAAAAAAGTGTATATACATTTAATATTTGATTCTTTTACTCCATAAGATACATTTACAAGAGAAAATTAAACTTGAAAATTATGAACATGCCATTTAATGCTATTAGTTTAATATTATACAAAATATAAATAAAGAGATATTTTTTATGTTATATGAAACAATTTTGTTACAAAGTGCAAATTCTTTTATATATAAAACTCGGCTTATCCGAGTTGAATTTGTGATAAGTGGTGACCAACCTAGTTTGATTTAATTATTTATTATTTTTTGTTTCAGTATTATTTGTTAACATTTTTTATTGTATGATGTGAGTAAAAAAAATGTTTCAAGACAGCAAAATATTATAAATTTATTTATTCAAGACTTTAATCTTATAAATTGATAAGTGACATAAAAATTATCAATATTATAAACTTATTTATTCACTTTTTGAGTTTGTTTTTTATTACGTTTGAGTTGCATGTTACATTTTTTATTTTGAATTGTCTTTGAAGTTTAACATTATTTTACAATAAAATTTATTTAAATTTGAATAATAATAAAAAATTATAATATTTTTGGATTTAAAGAAAAAATAACTTGTAATTAAGTGACTCATTGAGCCAATCTATTTAACTTACTAACCCATGAGATTCAAATTTTTTTTATTCACTAAATAACCAACTCGTCATGAATCAAATCAGGTAACTGAGAGCCCTATATATTTTATTTATTTCTAATAAATTTCCAATAAAGGACATTAAGGCAATTCCTTCAAAGAAACCAATTTGGGATTTTAATGTATTTCAGTGAGTCTGATTGTATCACATGACTTTTAACATATTTTTGCTATTCTTACTCTAATATAAAAGTCATTGTTAAATAATTTCCTTTGTTTACGTTGTGTTTTCTGTTATGAGTTGCATTACCGTTTTCGACTTTTGTTTTCCCTGGTTTTCCTAGGTTGCATTCACTGTTTTGAAATATGTTAGCTATTTCGTTTATTAGGGGTTTGGATAAGGTTGAGATAAAAGAAAATTAAAATTTTCATATGGGTTAATTTTAAAGTCAGTTTATTAAAAATTTGGTTCACTTAGTTTATTAATCGAGCTAATTTTATTTTTAATGTCTACTCTTTGAATTATATTTAAAGTTTATGATCATTTTAGATTATTTTGTATTATTATTTTTTAATTTTGAATTTTTTTCGGTTGAAATTTATTTAAATTATAATTAAAAAAATAAATTATATTTTGAAATAAAAAAATTATAATTACGTGAGTCAATATGTTGAACTTACTCAAATTGTTATAAATTTGATTGAATTCAATTTTTTTTAGTTTATTAATAAATAAATTAGATTTAATTGACTCACTAATTAGCCAACAGTATATCGAAATCGATGACCCGTTTTTAGCACTAAAGCAATGCATGTATATGGTAAGATTATTGTATGAAATTGTTTTATATACTATGAAATTATCTTATGTTTTGTCACGCCAATTATATATCTTGTGTATAAGACTAAATATTAATAAATAATGTGATAATTACTTGATAACAAATAAAATAATATATCAAACAAATAACAAATCTCATTATTTTAACTCATAATGTATAAGACTAAATATTAATAAATAATATGATAATTGCTTGATAAGGAATAAAATAATATATCAAACAAACAACAAATTTCATTTATTTTAACTCATAACTTTAATTTCATATACAGAAATAAATTTTAAACTTAATATCATAAAATCAGCTTTTAAAATTCACATTTATTTATGTTTTACTTATTTATATAGTATGAAATCATTTATTTGTAGTCAACGTTGAACTTTGAAGTCATACTTTCATTAATGTTTTATTTAATTATTGAAAAAACAATACATTTTGAAGATACAAAAATAATTTACTCTTATTTTAAATTTTAATGTTCGTATGACTTGATTGGAAGGTATGTAAGACTGAGTATATGATATTTACATTTGAGCATAGGTACTTGACACATCAAAACAACAAATTACGTTCATTTGACACAATTAAACGATAATATTATGATTATAATTATATTATTTTTTTAATTTAAAATCATAATATATTATTATATTAGTAAAAGTAACGTAACAAATGTTTTGTTAGAAAATATTTTTTTAACAACTTTCTATTAACAATTTTTATATCATATTTATGAAATAGTCTGTGGTTGGTTTATTTTAAATATTTTTTAAAATTAAATTCAACCCAACCATTAAAATAGTGATATTATCATGCTGTCAACAAAATTGTTATGAAAAATTGTTAACGTCTTTCTTTTAATATGTGGCAAACTAACTTTTTTTTCTTTACATTTTCAGTTTTCACTCACACCATTCTAATAAAATTGTATTTTTAATTAAAAATATAAAATAGTTTAAAGAACATAAAATAGAAAAGAAAAGAAAAGTATGAGCTTTTATTAAACGGGATAGAAAAATTGAATGGTATTGATATAAAATTATCCTGAAATTTAAGATCAATCGTGGTCAACATCTTTCAAAATTTGAAAAAGGTCAAAATGACAGAAGAGTATTGTCGCGCATTCTGTGCGCAAGAAGTTCGCAACGTGAAGAACAAGGATTGAGTTTACTATTACCCTTGTGGTTGGCCATTTTGACCTCCACATGCCATGGCTACAACTTCATCGTCCCCAACAACACAAACATCTTTCTTTCCACCGTAACATCATCTCTGTCTCTTCCATTTCTGTCTTTTTCTTTTCTCCACATCACAACATGCACAGAATCACTTTCCGACCATCTTTCTTTCATCCCTAGGTTTGAGTTTCAGAAGGACATGTATATTTTCTATATATATAAAAGGGACCTCAACTATTTATAACAAACATTCAAAAGCTTTTCACCTCAGAGGATAACATGATTCTTAATAAAGAAAATGAAAAAGCTTTCTCTTTTCCAATACCATTCTCCCACCTCAAATTACTCTTCCTTTTTCCACCGCAGCTTTTGCTCCCATCCCATTTCGACCATAATATTAACAATCCAACTTTCACCAACAACTTGTCGTCGTCGTCGTCCTTGTTATCTTTCCTTGGGGAAATCATGCGGCGGAGACCCCGCACCACCTTCATTGTCTCCATACTCTCCATTGTCACCTTCGCTTCGTTCTCGCTTTATTTCTCTCGCAATGCCATTTCCACTTGGCAACCTTACTCCGACATCCCAAAAACAAAATCCTTCAATAATGCCTTTCTTCTTAACACCACCGCCAACAGCAACAACAAGAATGTCGTCGAGAGTAACAACGTTAACCAACTCACCCGCCAAACACGTCGTGTATCCTCCGTCAAGGACTCCTTATCCACCGTCTCCGTTCTCATCCCCGATTGGGAGATTCTCGTCATCGTTGTCGTAAACACGCCTTTCTCATCCTCCCACCAATATCATTGCCTCTTCCCCAACAAGGCCAGGTCTTTGGCCAGATTCTCCGGCGTCTTACCTTACACCAATCGACCCACCTTCAAGTGCGACATGCCGGAATCCGTCAGGCGACATCGCATGTTCTCCCAGCCTACGCTTGTGACGGGAACATCGGAGACGGAGTTGCTGAAACCAATGCCTCAACTCATGAAGTGGAACTTTCTCGTGTTCGAGTCTTTCTCCACGGAAAATGACGTTATTGTTTTCGCCAAAGGGGTTAACCATCGCAATGGATACGACAGGTCTCCGGGGGAACTCCGCTGCGTTTTTGACTTTGGAAATGGAGTTCATACCGCCGTCACGAGCTCCGTCCAAGAAGTGTTTCGTTGCCCCCACCCAGACTTTGAGCCGGTTTTAGATTCTTATTATGGGTTGCCCCAGAGAATCGGAATCTCTATTGAGATCGTTGGGGAAAACACCATTGTCCCTTCGGTGGCTTATTACATTCCTAGCTCTAAGCCCAAGCTCGACGCCGTCGCTGCACAAGGAGACTCGGTGCAGGCACAACCCAAATATGTCTTATGTGCCTGCACCATGGTTCACAACGTGGCAAAATTCTTACGAGAATGGGTTATGTATCATTCGAAAGTTGGTGTGGATAATTTCATCTTATACGACAATGGAAGCGATGATGATTTGTACAGTTTGATCAGGGAGCTCCGACAAGAAGGGTACAACATTAGCACTGTGTTTTGGATCTGGCCAAAGACTCAAGAAGCCGGGTTTTCCCACAGTGTCTTGTACTCCAAATCAAAGGGACTGTGTAAATGGATTATGTACGTGGATGTTGACGAGTTCGTGTTTTCTCCCTCTTGGGGACATGAAAGCAACCCTTCGTTAAAATCGTTGCTACCACTTAGACAGCCATTAGAAGAAGGAACAAAGAACAAGGTGGGACAAGTGTCCATGAAATGTTTGGAATTTGGGCCTTCTGGTCGACGAAGACACCCAGAGGAAGGTGTGACGCAGGGGTACACGTGTCGGATGAGGGCGGAGCAGAGGCACAAATCGATGGTGATGGTGGATGCGGTGGACCCCAGTTTGCGGAACGTGATACACCATTTTCAGGTGAACGAAAAGGAAGGGTTCGTGTCGAAGCAGGTTAGCGTGGAAGAGGGTTTGGTGAATCACTACAAGTACCAAGCATGGGATGAGTTCAAGAACAAGTTCCGAAGGAGGGTTTCTGCTTATGTTGTCGATTGGAAGCAAGAGTTGAACCCAACCTCAAAGGATAGAACTCCTGGGTTGGGATTCAAACCCATAGAACCCAAAGATTGGAAACACAGATTCTGTGAAGTTACAGACCTGAGGTTGAAATTATTGACCCGAAAATGGTTCCGGTTGCGCACGCCCAACGGCTACAAAATGGCATGGCAAAACCGATGATTCCTGTTTCGACACCAACACCATAGCTTTTATGGTACAGTGATAAAATTATTCAGAATCATCGCCTCCTTTTGTTACATGTCACATTCATCACTCACTCCATGTAGAAAAAACTAGAAGGTTTGAGGTATATTTCGTGTGGCATTGTCGTTCCACTTTTCATTTTCTATTCCTCAATTTTTTATACGAGGAATGGAATTTTCGGAGGAACTGTCATTGTTCCATTTTTGCATTGATGTCCTTTTCTTTCACTTTCTTCAATTTTGACATGCTTTCTCTCCCTCTCATTTTGGTCTGCGGGTTAATTTTGTTTCCTTTTGTTCCTTATTTTATGATCTGAAACACAAATCAAACATATAAATCAGACATTGACAATCGACAAACCGGAATATCAGTATAGCACACTCCAATTTACCTTAGTTGTTGAGGTTTTAAATCACACTTATCAAACATAAGTACATACTAAGTTTTTTCTTTCTTAATGTGTGATAGTTGTTTTAGATAAATGGTTTCAATTTAAATTGAACACCGACAACATGACACATTTTACATTAATTTAATATAGAATATAAAGATAAAATAGTTATAAAATATAAATTTTTTATATATTTTTAAAGAAAAAAAGAAAGTAACAAATAGAAAAAGATAAAATATTTAAATGTGTTAAAAAAATAATTTTCATTAAAAAAGACTAAAATAAAATAAAATTTGACAGAAATATTTAAATGAGTTCTCGACCTGATGTACTTTCATACAGTGTGATTAATAACGACAAGATGGAATATTTTTATATTTATTTTATATACTGTATAAAGATAAAATGATTATAAAAAAATAATTTTTTATATATTTTTAAAGAAAAAAAGAAAGTAACAAATAGAAAAAGATAAAATATTTAAATGTGTTAAAAAAATAATTTTCATTAAAAAAGACTAAAATAAAATAAAATTTGACAGAAATATTTAAATGAGTTCTCGACCTGATGTACTTTCATACAGTGTGATTAATAACGACAAGATGGAATATTTTTATATTTATTTTATATACTGTATAAAGATAAAATGATTATAAAAAAATAATTTTTTATATATTTTTAAAGAAAAAAAGAAAGTAACAAATAGAAAAAGATAAAATATTTAAATGTGTTAAAAAAATAATTTTCATTAAAAAAGACTAAAATAAAATAAAATTTGACAGAAATATTTAAATGAGTTCTCGACCTGATGTACTTTCATACAGTGTGATTAATAACGACAAGATGGAATATTTTTATATTTATTTTATATACTGTATAAAGATAAAATGATTATAAAAAAATAATTTTTTATATATTTTTAAAGAAAAAAAGAAAGTAACAAATAGAAAAAGATAAAATATTTAAATGTGTTAAAAAAATAATTTTCATTAAAAAAGACTAAAATAAAATAAAATTTGACAGAAATATTTAAATGAGTTCTCGACCTGATGTACTTTCATACAGTGTGATTAATAACGACAAGATGGAATATTTTTATATTTATTTTATATACTGTATAAAGATAAAATGATTATAAAAAAATAATTTTTTATATATTTTTAAAGAAAAAAAGAAAGTAACAAATAGAAAAAGATAAAATATTTAAATGTGTTAAAAAAATAATTTTCATTAAAAAAGACTAAAATAAAATAAAATTTGACAGAAATATTTAAATGAGTTCTCGACCTGATGTACTTTCATACAGTGTGATTAATAACGACAAGATGGAATATTTTTATATTTATTTTATATACTGTATAAAGATAAAATGATTATAAAAAAATAATTTTTTATATATTTTTAAAGAAAAAAAGAAAGTAACAAATAGAAAAAGATAAAATATTTAAATGTGTTAAAAAAATAATTTTCATTAAAAAAGACTAAAATAAAATAAAATTTGACAGAAATATTTAAATGAGTTCTCGACCTGATGTACTTTCATACAGTGTGATTAATAACGACAAGATGGAATATTTTTATATTTATTTTATATACTGTATAAAGATAAAATGATTATAAAAAAATAATTTTTTATATATTTTTAAAGAAAAAAAGAAAGTAACAAATAGAAAAAGATAAAATATTTAAATGTGTTAAAAAAATAATTTTCATTAAAAAAGACTAAAATAAAATAAAATTTGACAGAAATATTTAAATGAGTTCTCGACCTGATGTACTTTCATACAGTGTGATTAATAACGACAAGATGGAATATTTTTATATTTATTTTATATACTGTATAAAGATAAAATGATTATAAAAAAATAATTTTTTATATATTTTTAAAGAAAAAAAGAAAGTAACAAATAGAAAAAGATAAAATATTTAAATGTGTTAAAAAAATAATTTTCATTAAAAAAGACTAAAATAAAATAAAATTTGACAGAAATATTTAAATGAGTTCTCGACCTGATGTACTTTCATACAGTGTGATTAATAACGACAAGATGGAATATTTTTATATTTATTTTATATACTGTATAAAGATAAAATGATTATAAAAAAATAATTTTTTATATATTTTTAAAGAAAAAAAGAAAGTAACAAATAGAAAAAGATAAAATATTTAAATGTGTTAAAAAAATAATTTTCATTAAAAAAGACTAAAATAAAATAAAATTTGACAGAAATATTTAAATGAGTTCTCGACCTGATGTACTTTCATACAGTGTGATTAATAACGACAAGATGGAATATTTTTATATTTATTTTATATACTGTATAAAGATAAAATGATTATAAAAAAATAATTTTTTATATATTTTTAAAGAAAAAAAGAAAGTAACAAATAGAAAAAGATAAAATATTTAAATGTGTTAAAAAAATAATTTTCATTAAAAAAGACTAAAATAAAATAAAATTTGACAGAAATATTTAAATGAGTTCTCGACCTGATGTACTTTCATACAGTGTGATTAATAACGACAAGATGGAATATTTTTATATTTATTTTATATACTGTATAAAGATAAAATGATTATAAAAAAATAATTTTTTATATATTTTTAAAGAAAAAAAGAAAGTAACAAATAGAAAAAGATAAAATATTTAAATGTGTTAAAAAAATAATTTTCATTAAAAAAGACTAAAATAAAATAAAATTTGACAGAAATATTTAAATGAGTTCTCGACCTGATGTACTTTCATACAGTGTGATTAATAACGACAAGATGGAATATTTTTATATTTATTTTATATACTGTATAAAGATAAAATGATTATAAAAAAATAATTTTTTATATATTTTTAAAGAAAAAAAGAAAGTAACAAATAGAAAAAGATAAAATATTTAAATGTGTTAAAAAAATAATTTTCATTAAAAAAGACTAAAATAAAATAAAATTTGACAGAAATATTTAAATGAGTTCTCGACCTGATGTACTTTCATACAGTGTGATTAATAACGACAAGATGGAATATTTTTATATTTATTTTATATACTGTATAAAGATAAAATGATTATAAAAAAATAATTTTTTATATATTTTTAAAGAAAAAAAGAAAGTAACAAATAGAAAAAGATAAAATATTTAAATGTGTTAAAAAAATAATTTTCATTAAAAAAGACTAAAATAAAATAAAATTTGACAGAAATATTTAAATGAGTTCTCGACCTGATGTACTTTCATACAGTGTGATTAATAACGACAAGATGGAATATTTTTATATTTATTTTATATACTGTATAAAGATAAAATGATTATAAAAAAATAATTTTTTATATATTTTTAAAGAAAAAAAGAAAGTAACAAATAGAAAAAGATAAAATATTTAAATGTGTTAAAAAAATAATTTTCATTAAAAAAGACTAAAATAAAATAAAATTTGACAGAAATATTTAAATGAGTTCTCGACCTGATGTACTTTCATACAGTGTGATTAATAACGACAAGATGGAATATTTTTATATTTATTTTATATACTGTATAAAGATAAAATGATTATAAAAAAATAATTTTTTATATATTTTTAAAGAAAAAAAGAAAGTAACAAATAGAAAAAGATAAAATATTTAAATGTGTTAAAAAAATAATTTTCATTAAAAAAGACTAAAATAAAATAAAATTTGACAGAAATATTTAAATGAGTTCTCGACCTGATGTACTTTCATACAGTGTGATTAATAACGACAAGATGGAATATTTTTATATTTATTTTATATACTGTATAAAGATAAAATGATTATAAAAAAATAATTTTTTATATATTTTTAAAGAAAAAAAGAAAGTAACAAATAGAAAAAGATAAAATATTTAAATGTGTTAAAAAAATAATTTTCATTAAAAAAGACTAAAATAAAATAAAATTTGACAGAAATATTTAAATGAGTTCTCGACCTGATGTACTTTCATACAGTGTGATTAATAACGACAAGATGGAATATTTTTATATTTATTTTATATACTGTATAAAGATAAAATGATTATAAAAAAATAATTTTTTATATATTTTTAAAGAAAAAAAGAAAGTAACAAATAGAAAAAGATAAAATATTTAAATGTGTTAAAAAAATAATTTTCATTAAAAAAGACTAAAATAAAATAAAATTTGACAGAAATATTTAAATGAGTTCTCGACCTGATGTACTTTCATACAGTGTGATTAATAACGACAAGATGGAATATTTTTATATTTATTTTATATACTGTATAAAGATAAAATGATTATAAAAAAATAATTTTTTATATATTTTTAAAGAAAAAAAGAAAGTAACAAATAGAAAAAGATAAAATATTTAAATGTGTTAAAAAAATAATTTTCATTAAAAAAGACTAAAATAAAATAAAATTTGACAGAAATATTTAAATGAGTTCTCGACCTGATGTACTTTCATACAGTGTGATTAATAACGACAAGATGGAATATTTTTATATTTATTTTATATACTGTATAAAGATAAAATGATTATAAAAAAATAATTTTTTATATATTTTTAAAGAAAAAAAGAAAGTAACAAATAGAAAAAGATAAAATATTTAAATGTGTTAAAAAAATAATTTTCATTAAAAAAGACTAAAATAAAATAAAATTTGACAGAAATATTTAAATGAGTTCTCGACCTGATGTACTTTCATACAGTGTGATTAATAACGACAAGATGGAATATTTTTATATTTATTTTATATACTGTATAAAGATAAAATGATTATAAAAAAATAATTTTTTATATATTTTTAAAGAAAAAAAGAAAGTAACAAATAGAAAAAGATAAAATATTTAAATGTGTTAAAAAAATAATTTTCATTAAAAAAGACTAAAATAAAATAAAATTTGACAGAAATATTTAAATGAGTTCTCGACCTGATGTACTTTCATACAGTGTGATTAATAACGACAAGATGGAATATTTTTATATTTATTTTATATACTGTATAAAGATAAAATGATTATAAAAAAAGTCATATTTTATATATTTTAGGAAATAAAAAAATGAAAAGTAATAAAGGATAATGTAAAATAAATATAAAAATTTTGTGTATATCAAATATTATTATTCTTAATTTTATGTTTAGTTACATTGAATAATAATAACACACATGAGAACAAGTTTATCCTCAATGGTCTCGAAATCTTTACATAAAATCTCTCTTCTTTTATTCATCGTTGGATTTTATTTTCTCCTATCACAAATAATCCATTATTGTCGAGGATGGTACTTAATAAATTTCTTTGTGAAAAATATTATATTAATATTTTTTTCAATTAAATTAATATACCAATATATAAAAATAGAATTGTCTTTACTTTTTTTAGTGTCTTGCAATTTTAATTATTTTCTAAAATTCATGAATATAATAATTGAATCCATTAAAATGAAAATTGTAAAAGCTTAATCATAAAAATATTGACAATTCTAACAAGTTATAGAATTCTCACATAACTTTTTAAAATTTGATAGACTTGTTTACGCAACCTTAGTATTATAAAACAACATAACTAGTAAACTCTTTAGTTTATATAACATACGGTATTTATTCAATTCTAAAAATGCATCTTAATTTTTTTTTAAGTAAATGGAGAAAAATAAAAATATGAACAACAAAGTAAAATTAAATTACATATCAAAATGTATAAATTGAATCTAAATTTTAGATTTCGTAGATTTAAATAATAAATAAAATTTTGACATAATTTCGTTTCATAACTTAAGCTTAAGTTCAAGCTTTCAACTAAAATTCATCACATGCCAATGTTCAAGTTTTTACTTAGAGAAATATTCATATTTAGTATTTATCCTATTCAAGTAAGAATAATTTAGAAAAAAGATGCATGTAAAACAAAAATAAATCCATCGTAATACACAGTATTTGATCTCAGTATAAATAACATGGAGAAGGTTTTTGGAAGAATGCGCCTGCTTTTGTCCATATCCTTAACACGGCTTTCATGACAGAGACCACAAATGGTCACATAATTAAAAAAATAATGATATTTGACAATATTTTTTTGATAATTTTTTAATATTATTTACGTGTTGTGATTGGTCCATGTTAGTGTTTATGATTATTATTATTATTATTAACTGTGGAGTAATTTTGGATCAATCACATAATGACACGTAGATGATGTTAAAATGTTATCAAAAAAATGTTATCAAAGCATCATTATTTATAATTAAATGAACAGTTCCAGTAAATAAATGGGTGTGATGATCATATTGAACTGGTATTAGAGAATAATATCAAGAACACATATTTCAAATTTGTACCAGCTTACATGGTAAGCCCAAACTAACCAAAGGTTTTTGGGATTAATTACTGCATGCAGCAATGACCAGAAATGTATACTTTACCAAATTTTGACTCATCCAAATTGGCCAGCAAGTTGCATATAGTGATGTTAAGTTTTTCAAGTTTATATCCATATATGTTTGCACGAATTTTAAGTTATTTAATCTTATAAAATTAATTTTTAAGGTAAAGTTTTCAAAAATTGATCTTTTTAATGGAAAGATTTTTAATACCTTTTTCGTAATACATATATATAAGATTAAATATTAATGGATAATTTAACGACTAATTTTATAAAGTTGAATTAGACTTAAAATATATTTCTTAATATAAGGTATTATAGACATGAGTTAGAGTTATCGTAATAAAATGTGTTGTTTCTTTGATTTATTGTTTTACCGGTTAACGAATTACTCATTAATGTCTAGTCCATAACGAGATGTATATGATTTTATTTGAGAATATATGTTGAAAGTTTTAGATTAACTAAATATAGTCATTTTCAATATATAAATGAATACAAATATCTTATAAACTACTTTTGTAAGATTGAGTTGTGTTGATAATATATTTTTTAGTGACCAAAATAATAAAGAACAAAAACTTAAATATACACTTATTATATTAGTTCAGACGTATTATTTGTAAAAGCAAAAATGATGAGATCACTTGACCCGTATTTATAAAAAATTTCAAGGACCCGTGACGTTCTCATAACCGTTAGATCTGGCTCTATCAAACGGTAAAGGAAGGACGATGTGACACTTCACATTCGACGTCAAACCTGACACTTCATAATTTTTTTGTCCCCCAACGATTTATATAAACAAATCTTTTTCATTTGTTGACTTAAGTACAAGCTCAAAGCTTGAGAGCTTGTCTATTGTATATATACCGACTAAATCACATCAAAATGATCGTCCAAGCTGGGATAAAACTGATTGGTACTGAGCAAATATAACTAAATATTTGATTAAGCTAAACAAGTTAGTAATCAAGTTTAACAAAATTAGATCGTAATTAAACCAATCCTAATCAGAAACCCGTGAAAAAACCTATAAATACAAGTTAAACATATGTTTATTAGAACTTTTGCGACATTTATTACAACATTAATTATTAAATCGTTTAGATATCAAATTAACCTAGTAATTGATAGCCTAAAACACACAAACAACAAGAGAAAAAATTGAAAAGTGAAAAAAATTACTTAAAGTGAACTCTCAATCCGGTATACTTTGAAACATAAAATAATTATCACAACTCAATATATTAATGAAATTTTTCCGTGAAATTTGACTGTGATGGATAGATTGGATAAACTTTAAATTACTGATTTTATTTTAAATTCACAAATACACTCACTAAAACAAGGATATTGATAGAAATAATAGAAAATTGCAGAAGAAAATTGAATTTACTTTTTAAATAATGTAGTGTGTAATTGGATTTAATTAAAAAGATTAAATTGAACTGGATTCAAAATAATATGATAAACATAACAGAGAAAAGGCACATATATTTCTGTCAGTTTAAAAAAAACTGAGCTAAGTACTTAATTATTTAAATTAAATTTTTGAATATTTGATGAAATAGAATTACTTATATTTTTTTGTTTAAAGTTTAAAATCCTGTAATCATAATTCTGTTTGGAGCATTGTAAATACTTAATTTTCATTTTGAAATTTCTTTTTATCAATTTTAGTGAAAATAGCAGACACACACTTATGTAAAGTCACAACAGTAGTTATTTTTATGAGCATTTAACAGTATTTCTTTTACCATAACGGTACACGGCAATTATTACTTTTTCCTTATATAATCTTCCTTTTTACAAAACTTAATATAATCTTTTAACATACAATTTCTTAAATTATAAGGAAACAACAATTAGGAAACATCTTCAAATAAAATGTTACAAATAATACGTCTGAACTAAAACTTCATATCAATAAATGAATTGAATTTCAGTTTCAAATTTGATATGTTTAAGTAATAAATAGGTATTGAGATAGTTTAATTCATTAACTTAAGAAGCTTGAGCTCCAAACATTCAATTAAAACTATTCCATTAGAACAATTAGCGGTAAGATTTCGTGGAGAAAAAGTATTTACCGATACAATATAAAACAAAAACAAAAGAAGAAAAAAGTAACATCGTTTACACACCTATGTATATTTAAGATGGATAGGGAATTTTTCAAGTGTCAATTTTAATGTAGAGAATTACAGTATTAGCAGATTAAAAGTTATTAAAATATATTATCTAATCACTTTTATTACTGTAATTTATATTTTAATAATTGAGATTTCATAAGCCGAAAACTTCACAACCGACATTACAAAGCTGCAGAAAAAACCGCCACTTCGGCTGACACTGGCTTACATTAATTATACTAAATTATTAGTTGACACATAGAAAATGCAAAAGGATGTTATCCAAAACAGTACAGTAAATGAGAAGGATAATTAAACATTTGACGTCTCAATCGCAGTGTGTCATAAAGACTTGGCCGATATCAATTCAACTGTATACTTAATGGAGTGGCCAACCTGTGTTACAAAGTCAAAAAACAAAAAATTCAGAAGAAAGGACAGTTTCTGAATGCTTCTGATTTTAAAAAGAAAGGTCCATTAAATAGGGTATTTTCTTTCCTACAACATGACAATATCATGTTAGTAAGCAATGAGTGAATTCAATCCCAAAAAAGGAAAAAATATATCATCAGAGCTGTAATGCCAAATTAGGCTGCAACTGAGAACCAGCCTCCACATTGGAACTACTAGGTGAATTTGTAGTTCCAATCCTTCCATTCAAGTCATTAGAAAGTGCAAAAGACTTCTGTTTAGTGGGAACTTCCAAACCCTGCCAAGATGATTTTCCAGCAATTCCTTGAGACCAACTTCGTGGCTCAAACCCAGATTCCCGGGCCAATAAATTACCGGATTCTAATTGACTTGATTTGCTCCCGTACTGTCCCAAAAGAGATGGATTATTATTTGTCTGCGCAATGCGGCTACTTATGGGATCCATCTGAGGAGCAACCCCAGCACTCGGTGACCCAGTTAGGTCAGCAAGTCTCACCATCTTCATTTGTGGTGAAAAATTAGAACCTAACCAATCATGTGAACCAAAACCATCAGGGTGCGGCATGGATTCCTGCTGAATCTTCACAGGAGTTATGGACTCAGATCCACCAGCAATGTTGATTGCCGGATTCAATTCTTTTTGATAATTATTTATAACCATGTCAACACTTTGCAAGCAGGATCTATTTGCAAGGGGAAGTGATCCAGATGGAGAAGAAAATCTACTTTTACAATCCTCTACTACGGGAGGGTCTGAAGTTCTACCCTCGTCACAAACTGGGAAGTGCTGCTTCTGTGGCTCGTCATCTTCACTTACCCATCCAGGACCAAATTCATGTCCTGTAGGCAAAACACTGCTGATTTTACTTGAAGCAATCTTCCAAACAACAGGACCAAGATCTGCAGCGAAATGGGCTAGACTTCTTGCATAACTATGCTTCATGTGTATACCTACCTGATTTGTACAAAAAGAGGCGAACGTGAATTTTGTGGCAAAATAAAAACCTTTTGAATTTGACTGAGCATGACATATTGACAAGATAAAGACAATAAAAGACTTTTTAAGTATCATTATTAAGAAAAGAGGAAAGAGTAAAAAAGAAAAAAGAAACACAGAAGTCAGTACAGCAAGAAGTTGTTTGACTTCATCTTCAACTGTGGTCAACAGCGGTCCTTCATTTCCTGAAGTCACTGGTAATTTGTAAGAATCGCGCCTGGTCTCATCAACTGCAAACTGCTTCTTTCCATATCTTAACACAGCTTTTACAACAGAAGCTGCAAACAAAGACATAATTAATTGAATAATTCCAATTAAATGATGGATGCATTTGTTTGCCCCTACTTTAATACAGAAGTTATGGAACAATGGGAAAGTGTAGATATAGGCAGTGACCTGGAAATTCATTCTCCCATTCAGACCAACCAGTATACCCTCCACTGTTAAAAGTGTTGTTGTAGGGCCTAGCAATTGAATCTGTAGGCTGAAATTTGCTTGGTCCTTTCCTGAGATTATAACCGTTGGAGCCACTAGCAATATCCCCGCCAGAAGCAAGAGTTGCATCAGAAGAAGATTCAGGTCCAACGCGCTCAGCAGGAGGCATACCTAGTGACTTTCTTGAGGGCTTGCCTGGTGGCCTTCCTCTCTGCACAACTTTGGGCTGCGGTTCACTATCATCACTATCTTGTCTAAGATTCTCAAAGTCCTTCCTTGCGATATCTTGCATGGCTCGGGCCTAAGAAAAAGTAAAATATTTACCTTTAACAGACACTAAACAAATACTACAAAGGGGTGGAAACAACTTAGTTTTGGTTAAAAATATCACCAAACCTGTCGATGGTAAATGGTATCTGATGAATTATATTGCATTGCATTAGAGCAAATCAAGAACACATCTTTCTGCAAGAATGAAGCAACAGTATTTCAAAATTGTATCAGACTAACAAGAAATATTCTTCTCAATGATCAAAATAGTACATGGAACCCAAACCATCCACTCAAAAACCCACCCAAACTAACACAACAGTGAGTTGCATAATTAGTGAAGATATGCTACAATTGACCAGAAATTTAAAGTTTACCCAAATCAGACACATCAGTGAATATAAAACAGGGCAGCATGTCAAGAAACAGTCATCGGTCATATGAATGCATGGGTTTAATAGATAACAAGCAATCACAGACCAAGAATTACATACTGCAGTGCACATGACATATCAGGAATAATCGTCCTTAATAAAACTTGAGCATGCCAACGATGTAACAAAGTATCAGTGTCATATATGTTGGTTTCCCACAAGAAACTTTTTAAAATCTTACATTCAGCACTAGTTTCAAAAACTCTTAATAGTCACATTAAGCTTCTACATAACTGTCTAGAAAGCATCAACCATAATNGACTAAATCACATCAAAATGATCGTCCAAGCTGGGATAAAACTGATTGGTACTGAGCAAATATAACTAAATATTTGATTAAGCTAAACAAGTTAGTAATCAAGTTTAACAAAATTAGATCGTAATTAAACCAATCCTAATCAGAAACCCGTGAAAAAACCTATAAATACAAGTTAAACATATGTTTATTAGAACTTTTGCGACATTTATTACAACATTAATTATTAAATCGTTTAGATATCAAATTAACCTAGTAATTGATAGCCTAAAACACACAAACAACAAGAGAAAAAATTGAAAAGTGAAAAAAATTACTTAAAGTGAACTCTCAATCCGGTATACTTTGAAACATAAAATAATTATCACAACTCAATATATTAATGAAAATTTTCCGTGAAATTTGACTGTGATGGATAGATTGGATAAACTTTAAATTACTGATTTTATTTTAAATTCACAAATACACTCACTAAAACAAGGATATTGATAGAAATAATAGAAAATTGCAGAAGAAAATTGAATTTACTTTTTAAATAATGTAGTGTGTAATTGGATTTAATTAAAAAGATTAAATTGAACTGGATTCAAAATAATATGATAAACATAACAGAGAAAAGGCACATATATTTCTGTCAGTTTAAAAAAAACTGAGCTAAGTACTTAATTATTTAAATTAAATTTTTGAATATTTGATGAAATAGAATTACTTATATTTTTTTGTTTAAAGTTTAAAATCCTGTAATCATAATTCTGTTTGGAGCATTGTAAATACTTAATTTTCATTTTGAAATTTCTTTTTATCAATTTTAGTGAAAATAGCAGACACACACTTATGTAAAGTCACAACAGTAGTTATTTTTATGAGCATTTAACAGTATTTCTTTTACCATAACGGTACACGGCAATTATTACTTTTTCCTTATATAATCTTCCTTTTTACAAAACTTAATATAATCTTTTAACATACAATTTCTTAAATTATAAGGAAACAACAATTAGGAAACATCTTCAAATAAAATGTTACAAATAATACGTCTGAACTAAAACTTCATATCAATAAATGAATTGAATTTCAGTTTCAAATTTGATATGTTTAAGTAATAAATAGGTATTGAGATAGTTTAATTCATTAACTTAAGAAGCTTGAGCTCCAAACATTCAATTAAAACTATTCCATTAGAACAATTAGCGGTAAGATTTCGTGGAGAAAAAGTATTTACCGATACAATATAAAACAAAAACAAAAGAAGAAAAAAGTAACATCGTTTACACACCTATGTATATTTAAGATGGATAGGGAATTTTTCAAGTGTCAATTTTAATGTAGAGAATTACAGTATTAGCAGATTAAAAGTTATTAAAATATATTATCTAATCACTTTTATTACTGTAATTTATATTTTAATAATTGAGATTTCATAAGCCGAAAACTTCACAACCGACATTACAAAGCTGCAGAAAAAACCGCCACTTCGGCTGACACTGGCTTACATTAATTATACTAAATTATTAGTTGACACATAGAAAATGCAAAAGGATGTTATCCAAAACAGTACAGTAAATGAGAAGGATAATTAAACATTTGACGTCTCAATCGCAGTGTGTCATAAAGACTTGGCCGATATCAATTCAACTGTATACTTAATGGAGTGGCCAACCTGTGTTACAAAGTCAAAAAACAAAAAATTCAGAAGAAAGGACAGTTTCTGAATGCTTCTGATTTTAAAAAGAAAGGTCCATTAAATAGGGTATTTTCTTTCCTACAACATGACAATATCATGTTAGTAAGCAATGAGTGAATTCAATCCCAAAAAAGGAAAAAATATATCATCAGAGCTGTAATGCCAAATTAGGCTGCAACTGAGAACCAGCCTCCACATTGGAACTACTAGGTGAATTTGTAGTTCCAATCCTTCCATTCAAGTCATTAGAAAGTGCAAAAGACTTCTGTTTAGTGGGAACTTCCAAACCCTGCCAAGATGATTTTCCAGCAATTCCTTGAGACCAACTTCGTGGCTCAAACCCAGATTCCCGGGCCAATAAATTACCGGATTCTAATTGACTTGATTTGCTCCCGTACTGTCCCAAAAGAGATGGATTATTATTTGTCTGCGCAATGCGGCTACTTATGGGATCCATCTGAGGAGCAACCCCAGCACTCGGTGACCCAGTTAGGTCAGCAAGTCTCACCATCTTCATTTGTGGTGAAAAATTAGAACCTAACCAATCATGTGAACCAAAACCATCAGGGTGCGGCATGGATTCCTGCTGAATCTTCACAGGAGTTATGGACTCAGATCCACCAGCAATGTTGATTGCCGGATTCAATTCTTTTTGATAATTATTTATAACCATGTCAACACTTTGCAAGCAGGATCTATTTGCAAGGGGAAGTGATCCAGATGGAGAAGAAAATCTACTTTTACAATCCTCTACTACGGGAGGGTCTGAAGTTCTACCCTCGTCACAAACTGGGAAGTGCTGCTTCTGTGGCTCGTCATCTTCACTTACCCATCCAGGACCAAATTCATGTCCTGTAGGCAAAACACTGCTGATTTTACTTGAAGCAATCTTCCAAACAACAGGACCAAGATCTGCAGCGAAATGGGCTAGACTTCTTGCATAACTATGCTTCATGTGTATACCTACCTGATTTGTACAAAAAGAGGCGAACGTGAATTTTGTGGCTAAATAAAAACCTTTTGAATTTGACTGAGCATGACATATTGACAAGATAGAGACAATAAAAGACTTTTTAAGTATCATTATTAAGAAAAGAGGAAAGAGTAAAAAAGAAAAAAGAAACACAGAAGTCCGTACAGCAAGAAGTTGTTTGACTTCATCTTCAACTGTGGTCAACAGCGGTCCTTCATTTCCTGAAGTCACTGGTAATTTGTAAGAATCGCGCCTGGTCTCATCAACTGCAAACTGCTTCTTTCCATATCTTAACACAGCTTTTACAACAGAAGCTGCAAACAAAGACATAATTAATTGAATAATTCCAATTAAATGATGGATGCATTTGTTTGCCCCTACTTTAATACAGAAGTTATGGAACAATGGGAAAGTGTAGATATAGGCAGTGACCTGGAAATTCATTCTCCCATTCAGACCAACCAGTATACCCTCCACTGTTAAAAGTGTTGTTGTAGGGCCTAGCAATTGAATCTGTAGGCTGAAATTTGCTTGGTCCTTTCCTGAGATTATAACCGTTGGAGCCACTAGCAATATCCCCGCCAGAAGCAAGAGTTGCATCAGAAGAAGATTCAGGTCCAACGCGCTCAGCAGGAGGCATACCTAGTGACTTTCTTGAGGGCTTGCCTGGTGGCCTTCCTCTCTGCACAACTTTGGGCTGCGGTTCACTATCATCACTATCTTGTCTAAGATTCTCAAAGTCCTTCCTTGCGATATCTTGCATGGCTCGGGCCTAAGAAAAAGTAAAATATTTACCTTTAACAGACACTAAACAAATACTACAAAGGGGTGGAAACAACTTAGTTTTGGTTAAAAATATCACCAAACCTGTCGATGGTAAATGGTATCTGATGAATTATATTGCATTGCATTAGAGCAAATCAAGAACACATCTTTCTGCAAGAATGAAGCAACAGTATTTCAAAATTGTATCAGACTAACAAGAAATATTCTTCTCAATGATCAAAATAGTACATGGAACCCAAACCATCCACTCAATAACCCACCCAAACTAACACAACAGTGAGTTGCATAATTAGTGAAGATATGCTACAATTGACCAGAAATTTAAAGTTTACCCAAATCAGACACATCAGTGAATATAAAACAGGGCAGCATGTCAAGAAACAGTCATCGGTCATATGAATGCATGGGTTTAATAGATAACAAGCAATCACAGACCAAGAATTACATACTGCAGTGCACATGACATATCAGGAATAATCGTCCTTAATAAAACTTGAGCATGCCAACGATGTAACAAAGTATCAGTGTCATATATGTTGGTTTCCCACAAGAAACTTTTTTAAATCTTACATTCAGCACTAGTTTCAAAAACTCTTAATAGTCACATTAAGCTTCTACATAACTGTCTAGAAAGCATCAACCATAATTAAGAAGAATTAGTCTATAGTTACATTCCAGGTGTCCTGTCATGGTAATCAAATATATAAATAAATAAGTAATGATTTTTGGGAAGAACAACAAAAAAGGAGAGGTAGATACGGATGTAGTAGCATTAGTTACTTAGCAAGAATCAAGAAATCAGCACTGTATGCAACATTATCTGAAAGTTATGCTTCTTTCCTTCCAAGGATTTTTTTTTGTTCATAGATAAACACTACCAGAAAAAAACGAAAGTCATATAATAGAATGCCATGGGACTTCTGACCCAGAAGTAAATCACATAGAATCTGTCCAGTAAGAAAGATAGCAGAGCTTTTGAGAGTTGCTACAGAAAATAGTAGCACCAACCTCAAATTGTTCCAAGTCGGTATAAAGTCCCCCATCCAATTTCTTTCTCACAGTTCCAAAATCCATCGGGTGCTTAATGATGTCATGATAATCAGGAAGCTGCAGCAACAAGGTTAAGGTGCTGAGCATTCAAACAGAAAGAAATCAATTGCAAGTACTCTTTTATCATATAAAAAATTGCACCTCTTCAGGATCCACAGGCTCGGAGAACACCCCGTGTGTGTCCTTTCTGCAAGAAGGTTGAGCAGTAAAGAAAGATCAAATACCCAGCTTGAAAAAAAACAAACAAGGGGGAAAAAGAAAAAGAAAAGAAAGAAACAAATAAGACTATAAGAGACACACTTTTGAAGCCTGTCAAGGATAAACAGCAAGAGCTTTTTGTCTGGCAAAGGTGTAGTGGGACCGGACTCCCCCTGCGAACCTGTCAACACATAATATAAAAATCGCCATTAATATTCCCCCACTATACTATATACTATGTACGCCCCCTGCCATTGCACCTCCGTTGAGAAATCATTTCATAAAACTCTTCATTTTATACATACCATGTTTACTGTCAGTCGCTTTCGGAACCTTCCCATCCTGCAAGCAAAATCACCCCATCATCAAATACCATAAAAAGACATGTGCGTGTGATTTTGCCACACACAGCCATCCACTTTTTATCCATAGTCCTCCAAAAGAGAATCGAAAATCAGCCCCCCAAAAAACAATTACTATTTTTTTTTTTAAAAAAAAAGGCGCAACTCACGAGCAAGCTACTAAGCTATAGAGTCTTGTGCTGAAGGGCAAGGAATAAAAGAGAAAATTAAAAAATGAATAGCCCCAACAATACTGGGAGAAAAGACAAATTGAAGCTTTTATTCATATCCGTGCATAAACGAAGGCTCGATCTGGCGTACAGCCAATAATGAAAGATTAAAACTAGGGCCAAAAAGAAAGAAGAAGCACCCACCAGTGCCAGTGCCCCACATAAATTTTCCCCCAAATAAATTAAATTAAATTACACGAAAACTGAAAACCTAAACGGTCAAACCAACAAACACATCCACCGGTTCCGAGTTCAGCGAGTTCACCGCGAATTAAAAATAAAAAGAAAAAGGAAACAATATTACGCGCGAATTCCCAAAAGATTATAAAATAAATAGAGAAAATCGGCGTTCTAACACGAAGACCCCACAAATCGGATGAGCGGAACAGAGAGATTGTAATAATGGGTGAGAGGAATGGCGAAACGCACCGTTTGGTGGTTGTGGAGAGGGTCAATCTTGCGCCTCTTGGGATCGGAATTGAATGGCTGGGAATTGGGGAATAATGTCGGGTTGTGGAGATGGGAATTGAGCCCGACGAGGAGCTTGTGCTTCTTCTCCTTTCTCTCGTCGTCGTCGTCGTCGTGGGTAGCAACGTTGGTGTTTTTTGAGTGTGAATTTGTGGAATTGGGGTTGTTTTGTCGGTGGTTGTGGTGGTGATTCTGTTGCTGTTCCTTCTTGAGAGATCGCTTTTGAAGATCCAAAAGAGAGGGGCGTCCCTTCTTCTTCTTCTTCGTCATCGTTTCAGATACCTCGCCCATTGTTTCCTCCTCTTTTCTCGCTCTCCCCAAACAACACACACAAACAAACACGTTCAACACCTTCTCTCTATTCTCCCCTTTTTTAACAAAAACAAATTTATTAAATTCGTATAATTATTTTAATAATTCAATTATAAATACATAAAACAAAATATCTATATTCTGCTCCACGCGTGCACCTCACGTGACTCTCTCCCCTTTGTTCCTCCTTCCACCTTTTCTTCACCTCACACTCTCTTTCTTTCTTCCTACACATTCCTTCCTTTTCTTCTTCCTACACATTCCTTCCTTTTCTTCTTCCTACAATAACCTTTTTTAACTCATAACTATCACTACACTCTCCATAAACTTTCAGCTTCCACTTCGAATAACTAACCATCAAATCTTATAACTACCCCCTATTATAAAAATATAGTTTTTACATGCCACAAAATATATATTTCTTCTTCATAAATTCATATTTATGCTTTTATGGGAAGCTTTCCATTTTTTCCAAAAATATAAATGTTTTCTTATAAAATTTGTGTGCTTCTTTATATTGATTTCAATTTTCCATTCTAATGGAAATATTTTTCTCCTGTCTCTTTTTCTCGAACTTTTTCTAGTTATATATGCGGATGCTCGATATATTTATTTAATAATTTCGATATTATATTAAAATTCTG
>NW_025903944.1:64237-74539 GCF_018835915.1 Vigna umbellata
GTGAATGAAGTGCATTTTGGAAGAAAAAAAATAGAGTTTTGAATTGTTTATGGGTTAGCGGACCAGTCCGCCCTACCCCGTCGCAGAGTCGCATAAGCTGCAGGTTATGCGAGTCAATGAACTCAAACTCCAACATACTCCGCTCTTTTTCAATTTATGCGAGTCCCCCCCATTTGTGTTTTGCATGTTCACCAAGATACATGAGTGTTTTTTTTTTTTTTTGCTTTTTAAACCATTTGAGATTTGTTTGTTTGGCTAAATCCTTTCAACCATATTACTTGCTTTGGTTCGGACGACTTTAGTATTTAGAATAATATCCATAATTTTATCAGTGATTAAATAACTTTGTATTCAATTTTATGTTTGATAACATGATAAAATTACATTGAATGCCTCAATAAGAACTACTAAAAAATATTTTGAATTACGTTTCTTTTTATGTGAGTAAGGGAGGGTCTGTTATTATCCTAACTAAGTATGCAAGATAACTTGTAAATTATGGAACTTAATGACTTAACATAAATATCATATAATATATATATATATATATATATATATATATATAAAGATAATCTATTCTTTAGTAAAAATATTTGTCTTTTAACATGAAATCTCAATAAAAAAAATTATTCACACAAATCAAATAGTCTTTCTTCCTTCTAAATCATATTTAGAGTTTTTATTTTTTTATTTATAAGATGCATTTTTCAGTATTTTACTGTTATGTGTAAAGATAAGAATCATTCGGTATATGAAATCTCAATATTTTCATAATATTTTTAAGTATTATTCAAAATGATACTCATAAATGATAGGATTTATTTGTCATAACTTTTTGAGAGTTTTGAAAAAGATATTACTACTGAAGCCATTTAGTGTTATGATCCAATCTCTATAACATTTAATCATCACTTGGGTTATATATTAGCTAGTATGTGTTTATACTTCTCAATATCAAAATGTATACAAAATTACATACAAATAGTCTTACTTTCCATCATATTCCTTTTGTGTTTTTACCATTAAATGTTTTATTGATATATTTATTAGTGACTTAGTGTTGGACTTAATGAGTCACAAAGTTATTAATTATACATTTTTATGTAAAGCTATTTAAAGTATTAAACTAAAGAGGTATAATTATCAGTAAGAACATGTGTACATGTATACATCATTTGTTCCAACATCTATTGTTATGATGTGTGTGCATATGTGTTATTTTTTTATTTTTTGTTAATTTTTTATTTTTTGTCTACTTTGACTCAAGTGTGGTATTTGTTATTTTAAATATTTATTAAAAAATGAACAAATGAAATTAATTTTGGAATCATTTCCTTTATAATATATAATCTAATATAATATATAATTATATATATATATATATATATAATATATTTAGGTGCAAACGCTCGTTCTCTAGCGTGAACGAGGGATGGGAGTTGGGGTCTTTCTTTAAGTCATCAATCACTTTCCGTAACTCCTCATCTGCCTCGACTTCCTCCAAAATCTCCCTTAAATCTTGCCAATATGGCCGAACACACCACAGTTATCCTTCTCGTCCGCAGCTCATCCTCATTCCTTGCGGGATAGGGCGTCCGCCACCTTGTTGGTCACCCCTGATTTGTACACGATCTCAAAGTCGTATCCCAGGAGCTTTGCAAGCCAATTCTGCTGATTTCTGAGTGGTGATGCGTTTGTTCCAGGAGATACTTCAAACTCCTCTGATCCGTGTGACCACAAACCGTTGCCCCAATAGGTACGGCCGCCAATGTTTTGTATGGCCAAAACCAGCGCCATGAGTTCCTTCTCATAGATTGACTTCCCTAACGATCCCTCCGACAGCGCTTTGCTAAAGAAAGCTATGGGCTGCTTCCCTTGCATGATACTGCTCCTATCCCCCGTCCGGACGCGTCACACTCAATGTGGAACGGCTGTTAAAATCCTTAAAAAAAAAAAAAAAAAAAAAAAAAAAGAAAACAACAAACAAAACAAAAAACAAAAACAAAAAAAAAAAAAAAAGAAAAAAAAAAAAAAAAAAAAAAAAAAAAAAAACAAAAAAAAAAAAGAAGAACAATACGTGCTGTCGTTATTGCCTTCTTCAACTTAAGCATGCTTTGCCCTCCCTTGTTCCTTCCACAGCACGAATAACTGTCCTTTCTTGAGAAGGTCGGTCAAGGCCGGGCAATCTTCCCATAGTCCTTTAACGAACCTCCTTTAGTAGCCCCGTCAGCCCTAGAAAACCCTCAAAAAGCCTTTACTGTCTTCCGTTTCTCCCACTCCAGCACTGCCCGCAACCTTGTCCTCGTCCCCTCTCTACCCACCCTTCTCGTTCTCTGATATCTCGATGGCCCAGATAACCCTAGTTGAGTTCTGCCGAATTCGCACTTCTTCCTTTTGGCCACCCATCTATTGCCACCTTCCTCCCTAGCACCGTCGCCACCTGTTCCAAGTGCTCGTCCCAGGTGCGGCTATACACCAGTATATCATCAAAGAATACCAGTACGAACTTCCGCAGATAAGGCTGTAACAGTTGGTTCATGGCACTCTGAAAAGTGGCTGGCGCGTTGGTTAGGCCGAACGGCATTACCATGAATTCGTAGTGGCCCTGGTGCGGTCCGGAAAGCAGTCTTCTCTTGTCACCGGCGCCCATTCGTATTTGATGATAGCCTGACTTTTTAAATCCACCTTTGAGAAATACTTGGCTCCCCTCCTTCGTCCAACAACTCCTCTAATCAAGGGAATAGGGAATTTGTCAGGTACAGTGGCTCGGTTTAGGGCCCTGTAGTCCACACAAAACCGCCAGCTGCCATCCTTCTTCTTTACCAAAATTACAGGGCTTGAATATGGACTGGTGCTTGACCGTATAACGCCTGCCTTCAGCATTTCCGCCACCTGTTTCTCAATCTCCGCCTTCATTACATGGGGATATCTGTACGGCCTTACATTTACGGGGTCTGTACTTCCTTCAAGGGGAGTCGATGAGCCTTCCTCTATCATGAGGTAGTCCGTCCGGCTCGTGAAACACTTCAGCGTAACGCTCCAGGATTCGCTGCATGTCGAAGCGTCGCGTCCCGAGTCAGTCCTGGACCGAACGTCTCTTTCTCCGGAACGTGCGGTCGGGGTTCCTTCTCCTTCTCGGCCTCCCCCAGCTCCCACAATAATAACCAGACCTCGACTTCCTTCATTTTAAGCAAAGCTGCAGGTTCCACCAACCTCCTAGTTAGCGTTGGATCTCCCTGGATGATCACCTTGTTCCCTGCTTGTACGTACGCCATGGTTAGCTGCCCCCAGTTTATGATTACCTCGCCCAGCTTGGCCAACCATTCGACCCCCAGTATCACATCCACTCCGCCCAATTCGAACAAGTGAAAACGTTCGCTGATCACAATCTCCCCTACCTGAACCGTGACTGGTTCACAACAACCTCTCGTCTCCTTCCTCCGTCCATCCCCCAAACTCACCCTGTAGGGTGGTGTATCTACTACGGGTAAAGATAGATCTTCTACCAATTCCCTGCTTATGAAGTTGTGGCTGGCGCCACTGTCAATTAGGATCAAAACCTGCTGCGTCCCTATCTGTCCGTGCAACTTCATCGTTCTGGGCTGGGTGAGCCCTCCGGCTGAGAGAGCCGACAGCTCCAGTTGTTCGCATTCTACCTCCACCTCTTCTTCCCCTCCCTGGCTCCTCTTCTTCGGACCAAGATCAGCATCCGAATCCCTCTTTCTGGACAGCGGTGGCCCGGACCGAACGGTCCTCCGCACCGGAAACACCTCCCCTCCTCCTGCCTTGACGTACTCCGCGTACGTAAATCCCGTACGTTTTTTCTGCCTTGCGCGTTAGAGAGCGACGCTCAGCCCTCTTCCCTGGGGCCTCCTTCGGGCGTTCGTGTCGGTTCTGGGTGTTTGGCGGCTAGGATCCACCCTTGCCACTGAACCGCTCGTCTTTCCCCACGTCTGCCCTTTGTTGCCGGTTCCTCCACTCCCCCTCGTTCCTGCTTGGAACGCCTCTACGTCCCTAGCTAGTCTCATGACATCCATAAAGTCCTTTGGGTCCAGCAACCCCTGAGTTGGTTAAACGAATCCCCTCATGTAGGCCGGCCATGAAATACCCCCTTAACTGTGTCCTCAGGTATTTGTTCCTGCTTGACTCACCAACACCTCGAATTCTTGGATATAGTCTCCCACGGACCCTGACTGTTTACAGGATGCCAGTCTCTCAAAGACCGTTCCTCGATTTCTGCCTCCAAACCGAACCACTAATGCCTCTTTTAATCCGGCCCATGATCGGTTCCTGGCTTTCTCCCTCCAAAACCTGAACCGTGTCCTGCTATGCCTCCAATGCTGATGTACGCCAGCCCAGCCGGCAACTTCTCGTCGTCGGCACCCATTGGAGTTTTCGAAGAATTTGTCCGCCTCTAATAACTCCAGTTCATAGGTTCGCTGGCCTCGCACACCTGGCATTTCAAACCTTCTTCCTCCAATAAGGTTGCTCCTCCCGTGTCCCCCTCCTAAGCCTCCGCCATCCCCCCGCCCCCCCCCCCCCAACCCCCCCCCCCCCACCCCCCCACCCCCCCCCAGCTCTCTCATCCCTCGTCATTTCCTCCTGCATTAATGACCCCTTGCTCGATCCAGGTGTCCCTCCTCCCCGTCGACCCCCCCCCCCCCCCCCCCACCCCCCCCCCCCCCCCCCCCCCCCCCCCCCCCCCCCCCCCCCCCCCCCCCCCCCCCCCCCCCCCCCCCCCCCCCCCCCCCCCCCCCCCCCCCCCCCCCCCCCCCCCCCCCCCCCCCCCCCCCCCCCCCCCACCCCCCCCCCCCCCTCGCTCGCCTAGTAATCCTTACTAGTTCCTGTACTGTCGATTCCAGCGCGCCCATGGAGATTTTCTAGGGTCTCTCTCCTCCTACTCCTCCTCCATAGCAGTCATTTTTCCCTCCATTACGCTCTCCTTCCCCCTTTTCCAAAAAAAAAAATTTAAATGATCCGGCAGGTCTGACAATTTGTTTACGTGCCTGACCACGTAACTTGCCTTACACCGTGAATGGAACGATACTCAAGTGAATAAAAACTCTTTATTATTGAAACTCTGGAAATCACGACACAACTAATGACTGGGAGCAGGTTCTCCTTCAGTCACACGAGAGCATAACCTCTCTTACAATATTCAAACAATCAAAAACATATCCTGACCCTAGGTGCCTCTCCTAATTAATACTAATTACTCCTTCCAGAAAAGGTAAGGAATAATCATAATTGCCTAATTATTATAATTAAACTTAATTGCCTATTTAATATAATTATCTGGAAAGAATAAATCTGTCTTATTAACTCTATTTATTACTGCCTTTATTACAGTAATAATCTGCTGACGCCCCCTGCATTCCTGCCTATCCTCCCGTTTGCCAGCTATTTATCATGGACGCTCGTTCCTGTTAGGACGTTCGTCCTCGCCCCTCGTTGGGACGCTCGTCCTCTCGTCCATGCTAGGACGTTCGTCCATGTTCTGCTCGTCCTCGCCCGTCCTCGCCCCTTGCTCCGAACGTTCGTCCATGTTCTGCTCGTCCCTGTTAAATACGTTCTTCCTCGCCCCTCCTCCCTCCTATATCTCTTTCTCTCATACACTCGCCAGGCCCTAACAGGCAGTCTGAAAGAGCTGCTCGGAAAGCAACGACTTTACAAATGGCAACTATGTATACCGTGTTAGGAGTTATGGGAAATGGATCTTTCACATTGCTGCAGGTTACTTATCTTACAATCTTATTGTCCAATCATCTTCAAATTTTCTCATATACTGATCGAATTAGCCTTTGATTTGAATGTGCAGTATTTTTATGACACTGTTTGTCAGATCCATGCAAAGGGTAAAGATTGCTTGATAGTTTGAAAAAATGATATAATAATTGCTTACCAAAATATCGATTCTTTCAGCTTCTGTAACTTCTTTTCTCCATTTTATAAGATTGAAATTAAATTTTTTTTTTTTTTTCTATGATAATGTTTATTTTTTATTTTTTCTTTCCAATATGACAATTTAATAATTTATTTTCTTTCTTATTTACAAATTTTACTTTGATTAATAATTCTCACCTGCTTTAGTTATTTTCCTTTCTCATCGTTTTCTTTTTATGTTTGTTTCAAAGACGAACTCGAAGATTTTTAAAAATCTAAATCAAATTTAAGAATAACATTTTTTATTTATTAATAAAACAATTTAATGTAAAAATATACCATTTTTTGTGCTTGGTCTTTAAAGTCCCTATGTCTCTTTATAAAAAGAAACCAGAACGAGACATATACGGTTGGCAATAACATTAAGTGACGGTCATTAATATTTGTTGACTTAAGCAACACTCCTGTTCTTTTTATACTTGTTTGGTTCGTACTGTTTAGGAAGTGAGATGTAGTTGCCATAACATTAAACTGAATAGTGCATTAATTCTTCATTGACTTAAGCAGAACAATATAGTAATTAAGAACTCCATTATTAATAATATTTTTTATCAATGCAATTTTGTTAAGACCCCAGAAAAACGAGCGCATTTAATCCCTGTCTCATCTCATTAATTGCCCTAAAACCCTTCTGCCGTGCCTTAAAAACGCACTTCCAGGCTCACTGCCTTCCTGCCAAGGTGTCGCGATGGAATGTTCCTAAAATCAGTAGTGGACGACAAGTGGGCACCCCCCACCCCCCACACCACCACACCACCCCCCCACCCCCCCCCACCCCCCCCCCCACCCACAACCACCCACCCCCCCCCCCACCCCACCACCAAACCCCCCCCCCCCCCACCCACACCACCCCCAACCACCCCCCCCCCCCCCACCCCCCCCACCCACAGCCACCCACCAAACCCCCCCCCCCCCCACCCCCCCCACCCCCAACACCCCCCCCCCCCCCACAATCCCTCCCCCCCAACCCCCCACACCCCACCGCCCCCCACCCCCACCCCCCCCCCCCCCCCCCACCCCCCACCCCCACCCCCCCCCCCCCACCCCCCACATCCGCCCCAGCCCCCACACCCCCCCCGCCAACATCCCTACCCCCAACCCCACCCAAATCCCCCCCCCCCCCCCCCCCACACCCACCCAACCCCCCACCTCGCCTACACCCACATCACCCCACCACCCCCCAACCCACCTTCCCCCCCCCACACCCCCCCCCAACCCCCCCACACCTACCCGCCCACCACCCTCCACCCCCCCCACCCCCCACACCCCCACCCAACCCCCCCCCCCCCCCCCCACCCGCCCTACCTCCCCCCCTTCCACCCGCCCCCCCCCCAAACCCACACACCTCACCCCCCACCCCCCCCCCCCCCCTCCCACCCAGCCCCCCCCCCCCGCCCCGACCCCCCGCCCCCCCCCCCATCTCCGAATCCCCCCCCCCCTCCCTTCCGCCACCCACCCCCCAACCCCTCCGACCCCCACCCCACCCCACACCCCCACTCACCCCCCCACCCCCTCGCCCCCCCCCCCTCAACCTCCACCTCCCCCCCCCCCTCCGCCCCCCCTCCCCCCCCACTCCCCCACACCCCCCCCCCCCCACCCTCCCCCCCCCCCCCCCCCCCACCCCACTCCCCCACCCCCCCCCCCGCCCCCCCTCCCCCCCCCCCCCCCACCTCCCCCCATCACCCCCCCTCCCCTCCCGCATACACTCCCCCCTTCTCCCCTTCCCCCCCCCCCGACCCACACCCTGCCCCCACCCCTCGCTCCCCTCCCCCCACCCCCGCCCCCCCTACCCCCCCTCCCCCCCACACCCCCCCCCCCCCCCCCTCCCCGCCACCCCCCCCACCATCTCACCACCCCTCACTCCCCCCCTCCACCCCCCCCCCCCCCACCCCAGCAGCTACACCCCCCCTCCACCCCTCCCCCCCCCTCCCCCACCCCGACCTCTCCCAACCCCCCCCCCCCTCCCCAACCCCCCACCCCCCCCACCCCCCCCTAAGCACCCGCCATCCCCCCCCCCCACCCCCCCACACGACCCCCCCGCCACATACTCCCCCACCCCTCGCGCCCCCACCCCTCGACACACCCTCCCCACCCCGCCCCCGCCCTCCACCCACCCGCCCCCCCACCCCCCACCCCACCCACCCCACACTCCCCCCCCCCCCCCCCCACCCCACTCCCCCAACTCCCCCCAATCCCCCCCCCCCCTCCAAGGAGAACGGACGTTGAGTTTTAAAACAAAACTGAACTTTCTGAGTCCTCATCACTCTTTGCATGCACTCTTCTTCTTCCTCAGATTCTACCTTTTCATATTCTTCCACCTTCTCTCTAAACCTCTACTTCTCTCTACTGAAAACTACTTCTTCTTTCTCTTCTTCCGTTCACGTTTTCAGAAACCGTAGAACCATTCCTCCTGGTGTCGTGAGCTTCTGTTTTGACCGATCACCTCAACGTTCTGTATACTGGTAAGTCTCTCTCTTTCTTCGTCGAACGTTTTCTGTCTCATGCAAAATCCAAATCCTGGTTGCATGAAGGGTTTTAGTTCTTAGTATTTTCTTGGTTTTTATGTTAGATCTTGTGTGGAAGAATTAAGTGACCTTGGTAGTAGAGAACTGTTAGCGGACGAACCAAACACCTTTAGTTTAGGACGTTTCACTTCTGATCCTGGTAAGGGAAGCTTATTAAATTTAATTCTTGAGGTATAACTGTGTTCATTACTATTCTGTGAGTTATCAACTGGGTCGGATGCATGTTCTATGAATTTTATTGAGTATGATCTATGATATCAGACTTTACTATATGATTTTGATGATGAGATAATGTACGAAAAATATGAATTATGCTATGTTATGAGTAATTTAATGTATGAAGGTTTATACTGAAAAATGTGTTTACCGTAAGTTGAATTTAAATATGAAATCTATGATCCATTAATGTTCGTTACGAAACGTTCTTTGACCGATCGGTATTTTCAGTAACTCCTTTGAAATAGTTGAACTCTTTCTTTGGGAACGAATTCTGGTTGAGGAATGTGTTGAGTTCGGTCTTCTACTTAGAGCTCAATGAATTGTGTCGAGTACCATTGTCAATACAGATCATCCATCTGTGTCGACCGACAAGAACCGAGTACCATGTTAATACAGATCAATCCATCTGTGTCGACCGACCACCATTGTTATAACAATCATCCCTCTGTGTCGAACCGACCACCATTGTTCATACAGATCATCCATCTGTGTGACCGACATGTCGAGTACCATTGTCAATACCGATCATCCATCTTGTGTCGACCGACAGAATCGAGTACCATGTTAATCATAATCACCCATCTGTGTCGACCGACCCACCATTGTTAATACAACTCATCCATCTCTGTCCGACCGACCACCATTGTTAATACAGATCATCCATCTGTAGTCCGACCGACAGTGTCGAGTACCATTGTCAAGACAGATCATCCATCTGTGTTCGACCGACATAATCGAGTTACATTGTTTAATACAGATCATCCATCTGTGTCGACCGAGCCACCATTGTACTAAATCATCCATCTGTGTCCGACCGACCAATTGTTAATCCAGATCATCCATCTGTGTCGACCGACAGTGTCGAGTACCATTGTTAATACAGATCATCCATCTGTGTCGACCGACAGTGTCGAGTACCCTTGTTAATACAGATCATCCATCTGTGTCGACCGACATTGTCGAGTTACCATTGGTTAATATAGATCATCCTCTGTGTCGACCGCAGTATCGAGTACCATTGTTATACAGATCATCCATCTGTGTCGCCGCCTATTGTCGAGTACCTTGGCAGTACCGATCATCCAGCTGTGTCGACCACTCTTTTTATGGAGGTCCGTCCTCTGGGTCGACCGACCGTGTCCAGCCACCTGTAATATAGGGTCGTCCATTTATCTTGAAGCCGGTATTCCTTTATCTTGGAAAGGGGCAAGTTCTTTGTCTCGGTCCTCCCTTAGTTTCTCGTTAAAAGAGGTAATTGATTTAGGTACGTGGCTGCAAGACAAAGACAAAAATAAATAAAAAGTGAAAGATTAAAAATGATGAACACTTATTGAGTGAACTATGATTGTGAATTTTGGACGAGCGTTCCTCCAGGGAGGCACGACTCACATGTTGAATATGGAATTTTGTAAAGTTAACTGTGGCATTCTAAATGCTGGCTTGGTCCATCCTGATATTCCGTGATACTCATCTCACGTAGAGGAGAGTAATTCATGTGTGGGAATGGCATGAGGTCCTTAGTCCATAAGTTAACATGGGCGACGTAAGAAACGGACTAACCTCGGGTGGCAGCTGTCGAGTGTAATACAGTTACTACACCCTCGGGTGCAAGGAC
>NW_025903944.1:74564-85865 GCF_018835915.1 Vigna umbellata
TATATATATATATATATATATATATATATATTACGTTAATTTGACCAGATGTAAAAAAACTATTGGATGGTTTTAAATTGATATGATTCATTGTGTATTTGTGACTTCAGATTAAATTGATTACAAAATGACGAAGATGTGGTGATAAATTTGTAATTATGAGTAAGTTTTCTAGGTCGGTTTTGTAATATGTGGTGTGGAATAGAAAATAACACTTAATATTTTCTACAACTCGGCGAGTCTATTTTATATTCCATTATGCTTGGACTCTTAACATTTTTCTTAAGGGTGTGTCTTTAGCAAAACTTTTTGAGAAAAAATACACCATTCATGCCAAACCTTACTCCACCAACTTTAGAAACATTTCCACAACCTTAAACACAAGCACAAAAACTACTTTTCCAAGTGCTATTTTTCATAACCAAAAACTATTTACTCAATAATGTGAAAATAAGTATTGATGTTTAATTGCAGTTAAGTCCAGAAAAACATTTTTATTATACATGTGATGATGACAATATTTTTTCTATCCATTACAAATAATACTTGTTATTTTATGTGGATGACTTAAATAAATCACTTGTAGTTTATCGTCCCTTACAATCCATCGACTTAAAATAATGTTATGGTTGATCTCAACCATCATATGTTATTTAATGTACTAAAATGAATTTTTTAGATTTAAAACTAAGATATTTTAAGATTAGATAAACAAAATTATTATTCAAATGTTTGTGAGCAATAATAGATCGGATTATTTTTAAAAATAACACTAAATTAATTATCTTAAATTACCAATTAAACTTGTTAGATATATTATATCTTTTATCTTTTAGTTAATTTGTTATTATTTATAATTTGTATTTTGGGCTTAGCCCATATTTCTTCTATTATAAATAGAGAACCCTATGTGTGTATTTAACATAAGGGAGATTAATCTCATATATAATTTTCACTATATTCAACAAAACTAAATATAAGTTTCAAAGTGTTGGTTGTTACAAATGAGAATGCCTTGTTACGTCAAGAAACTTAAGATTGTTGCCCGATAAAAACATTGAAATTGCTAGTTTATTTATCATCGATATTTGGTGCAAATTTAGTTAAAAGTGACTTGCATTGGGACCTTGTGGCTCATATTATAGTACTTTAACATTAAAATTGTACTTGAAAAAATAATGTGACTTTAAATGGTGATGAGTCTAAATCTTATGGTCAAACTTAGTTTCATTGTATTGGACGTGTACACCATAATCATGTGATTGTTGAAGTGTATACAACTTGTAGTTTGAATTTCTAAATGTCCCTCACTATCAACGATTAGATTTTCTCAAAAACGTTCATTAAGTTTTGGCATTATTTCTATATATAAGAAGAGTTTTTCATAGGCATATATGTTTACCTCCTTATCACAATCATAACCATACAATTATCTTGACTTATAGTAGTAATCCAAATAAAGTATACCACTACATGTATTCCCACACGAAGAAGGAACATGTCAAAAATATGGTACAAACAAACGTTATTAAAGGTATCAATGTCTCAAGTGAAAGTCAATTATCCTTACATTGTCTTGATAAATAAAAAAAGATGACGCATTACACTTTTATTTACTATACAACCTTGAACACCAATACCAAGAAGCACACGTTTCACATCCCAACCGTGGATGAATTACTCAATGTGTTGAGTGGAGCATAATACGTAAATAAGGGTGGTGATGCAGGTCAACTCGGTTCGTTTAGGTCTGACCCACGATTGGCCTATAATATGCAAATGGAGCTAGCCCACCCTCCATAAAATGTGCAGCCTGAAAATATTGGCTCGACCCGCATTGGAAAGATCCTGCATGCTTGACTTGATTTTTTTTTTCTCAAATAATGACACATTCCATACTTTACAAAGGTTTAAACTATATGTTATTACATTTTCATCAAATTTAATATCCATTTATGAAGTTATTGAAACCATTATAGGAGTGCGTTGCTGCAAGACGATAAAAGATCATAAATGAGACACTTCATGTTGTGCTTCATGAGAGAGAGAAAAAACGTGAAAAAAAATAATGATAGTAATGAGAAATACATGACATAAAATGAGTGAATGAAGTACATTTTGGAAGAAAAAAAAATAGAGTTTTGAATTGTTTATGGGTTAACGGACCAGTCCGCCCTACCCCGTCGCAGAGTCATATAAGCTGCAGGTTATGCGAGTCAATGAACTCAAACCCCAACATGCCCCGCTCTTTTCATTGCGAGTCACCCCAATTTGTTTTGCATTGTCACCATGTACATGAGTGTTTTTTTTTGTAAACCATTTGAGATGTTTTTTTGTTTGGCTAATTCCTTTCAACCATCGTATTATTGCTTTGTTGCGACGACTTTAGTATTTATAAAAATATCCATAATTTTATCAAGTGATTAAATAACTTTGTATTCAATTATGTTGGATAACATGATAAAATTACGTTAATACCTCAATAAATAACTATAAAAAAATATTTTGAATTACGTTTCTATTTATGTGAGTAAGGAGGGTTCTGTTATTATCGTAAATATGCAAGATAACTTGTAAAATTATGTGAACTTAATATTAATCTAAATATAACAAAGTATATATATATATATATATATATAATAAAAGATAATCTATTCTTTAGTAAAAGTATTTGTCTTTTAACATGAAATCTCAATAAAAAAAATTATTCACACAAATCAAATAGTTTTTCTTCCTTCTAAATCATATTTAGAGTTTTTATTTTTTTATTTATAAGATGCATTTTTCAGTATTTTACTGTTATGTGTAAAGGATAAAATCATTCAGGTATATGAAATCTCAATATTTCATAATATTTATAAGTATTATTCAAAATGATACTCATAAATGATAGGATTTATTTGTCATAACTTTTTGAGAGTTTTGAAAAATAATATTACTACTGAACCATTTAGTGTTATGATCTCAATCTATATAACTTTAATCATCACGTTGGGTTATATATTAGCTAGTAATGTGTTTATACTTCTCAAAATATCAAAATTTATACAAAATTACATACAAAGTTCTTTCCTCTTAAAAAAAGATTCTAACTCATTAAAATTGTGTATTAGTTTTGTCACAACCCCAAATAGTCTTACTTCAACTCATATTTCCTCTTGTGTTTTACATTAAATTTTTATTTTATATATTTATTAGTGACTTAGTGTTGGACTTAATGAGTCACAAAGTTATTAATTATACATTGTTTATGTAAAGCTATTTAAAGTATTAAACTAAAGAAGTCTAATTATCAGTAAGAACATGTCTACATGTATACATCATTTGTTCCAACATCTATTGTTATGATGTGTGTGCATATGTGTTATTTTTTTATTTTTGGTCTACTTTGAATCAAGTGTGTATTTGTATTTTGAATATTTAATTAAATAAAAAATGAAATAAATGAATCATTTATTTATAATGAAAAAAAATAATAATATATATAACTTTGGAAAGTTCCTCATCTAACTTAATATTTTTTACTATATTGGAATAACAAAATACCGAGATATAATCTTCTCTTATTATCTGGATTCTTCTATTATTATTTGGACTATACAATAAATTTAATATTAATCTAATTTGAACCTATATATATATATATATATATATATAATAAAAGATAATATATTCTTTAGTAAAAATATTTGGTTTTGTCAAATCTCAATAAAAAAAAATTATCCACACTGATCAAATTGTCTTTCTTCTTTCTAAATCATTTTTCAAGTTTTTAGTTTCTTTTTTTGTTTATAAGATGCATTTTTCAGTATTTTATATCACAGTGTAGAGGATAAAATCATTCAAGCATATGGAATCTCAAGATCTCATAATATTTATAAGTATTATTCAAAATTATACTCATAAATGATAGGATTTTTTGTCATAACTTTGAGACCTTGAAAAATAATATTACTACTAAACTTTTTAGTGTTATGATCTCAATCTATATATAACCTTAATTATCACATTGAGTTATATATTAGCTAACAATGTGTTTATACTTTTTAAAATCTCAAAATTTGTACAAAATTATATACAAATAAGTTCTTTCATCCTAAAAAGAGATTCTAACTCAATGAAATTGTGTATTAGTTTTTTCACAACCACAAATAATCTCACTTCCACTCATATGTGTTTCTTACTATTTTATTTTTATTATACTTGTTTTTGAACAATTAAATTTTCATTTTTGATATGTGAAACTACATTTTAAAATTAGCTCTTAAATTTTGTGCACATTAAATTAGTAGCTTGGTACCAAAAAGATCAACTTAAACTATTTCTCACTCTATTATTAACTATTATAACAGACAATGTAATTAAGATTCAAAATTTCATGCAATAGTTAAAATAATAAACTAATTACATGTAAAGTATTCCTTTATTTTTAGACTGATTATTCACAATTTTCCCATGTAATTAAAATATATTACTAAAAGAATTAAATTACCATATAAAAATAATTTTAAAGTGCAACATTGTACCATAAAAATAAAATACCTTCAAAATGTTCATTCACATAAATTTGGTAATAAAAGATTTTACTATCATATTCATTTGATCCATAAATAAAAGATAAAGGAAAATATATTTTAATGAAAAATTAAACATTTAAGTTAAAAAAGAGAAAAATGAATAATTTAACCTAATTATTTTATATTTTATACTCGTTTGAAATAAAAAAAGATTAATAAATAATTATTAAATTTATCAAATAGGATATGCAATTTAATAATTTAATTTAACTATCATCCACGTTTATTTTTCTTAAATTTCTTTTTAGTTTTTTATTAAAATATAATTTTAGTTTTTTTTTTAAATATAATTTATCAATTACAGGAAGAAACTGATATTTTGTTGTTGTGTGGATAAAAGAAGAGTGGGCTTAGGAGAAAACACTAAGATTAAAATTCGGTTTGAGAAAGAGGGTGGACCGGCCCCAAATCAGAGTCGGAAAAATAGAAGTAAAAACAACGAAGAAGATCGGCGATTGCAGAAGAAAACACACAGAAAACACAAAAGGGTAACGGAGGCATAAGCTTAGGAATAACGCACCCAACACAAAATAAGGGCACGGATCAATGACATGGCAATAAATTTAAATTCCCGCCTAAACCCCTGATCCCTTTGATTTTCATTTCGTTTGCAATTGAATTTCAATTTCTGAATGCGCTTAATATCTCTCCGCATATGTGCCTAGCCTTATGTCATAGTATATCATATCATTCCCTTATCTTTCTCTCTCTCCTTCTCTCCACCCAAACCCTAACTCCCAACCTCATTCCACTCTCTCCGTACGTAATTCCTTCAATTTTTTTCAATTTTTCATCAATTTTTCATCGTTTTCATCGATCTTCTGTGACTTCAATCCAATAAAACTAACCTCTTGGTGTTACTGCAGCATCCGTCATGAAAGGAGGCAAGTCAAAAACTGAATCTAAGAGAGGCGATGCCAAGTAAGTTTCCTTTGTTTTTTATCCTATCTTCGGTTGTTTATATCTCCTAAGATTTGTGGTTTCCTGCAGTAAAATATGCGATAAAGTTAAATTCATGACTTTCTGGATCTCAGATTCTGAGATCTCTGTTACAGTTATTTTGATTTTTTTTAGATTCATTGATTTTTCTTGGAATTTCAGACTTGCTGTGAATAAGAAGGGTGCGCCAGCCAAGGCCAGGAAACCAGCAGGCAAGGGCAAGGCTGCGAAAGACCCTAACAAGCCAAAGAGGCCTCCCAGTGCTTTCTTTGTTTTCATGTAATGTTTTCTTCTTGCTGAATATTGTAGTAAACATACAGAAAATCATGTCTATATGATAATTTACTTGTTTGTTATGGATTTGTTTTTTTTTTGGGTTGAAATATAGGTAGAAAATCATGCATGAGAATATTTATTATCCTGGATATGTATCTTGAAGGCTTAATATAGTTATCGGTTCATTTCTAGACATTGTTTCTTCTGTGTTTGGTTTCTTATAATATCTCTGTTATTAAAGGGAGGAGTTTAGGAAACAATTTAACAAGGAACATCCTGACAACAAAGCCGTGTCTGCTGTAAGTGACTTTTATTGTTGAATTTTCGTCTTTATGCAGTACAGACCTAGTTATGTTTCACCTGTCTGACTTTAATTGAACATTCCAGGTGGGAAAGGCTGCTGGAGCAAAATGGAAGTCAATGTCTGACGCTGTATGTAGACGACTGTTTATTGATCATAAATTGTAAACTGATATATGTTTGAACATATTATTGAAATGCTGGGTGATTGTTCAGGAAAAAGCACCATATGTGGCAAAGTCTGAGAAAAGAAAGGTCGAGTATGAGAAAAGCATGAGAGCCTACAACAAGAAACAGGTTGATGTATATTTGATAAAGTTTTTTATTATAGCAATACTTAGTTGGTGGCATGGTTCATTGGACGTGCTTTTTATTGTTCTCATGTGTTTCTGTTTTTGTTGGTTGATGTCAGGCTGAAGGTCCTACTGGTGGAGATGAAGAAGAGTCCGAGAAGTCAGTATCTGAGGTGAATGATGAGGATGATGACGAGGAGGGCAGTGCCGAGGTTTATTTTTATTCCTTTTCCATCTTTCTCTTATTTATTGGTTATGGTATTAATTGCTTCGTCTTTGACTTTTGTTTTGTTTTTTCGTTTTTCCCTCTCTTATTTAGTTGTGTTATTGAATTTAATGCTTCGTCTGTACTGCGTTGTTGTTTTTGCTCGTTTTTCCTTCTCTTATGTATGGTTTATGATATTTAATTGCTTAGTCTTTACTTGGTGGTGTTTTTTTCGTTTTTTCGTGCAGGAGGAGGATGACGATTAGAAAGTGGACTGATAACCATTTATGTAGGTTTTGATGATTTTGATCATCTTTTGTAGGTGGTCTGGTCATTTCCTGATAAACAAACATGTTTCTTGCTTCCAGAAAATATTTCTCTGCTCCCTCCGTAAATTTGTTTTGTCTGTCCAAAACGTGAATAGTTGAAAGATGGGAGATCTTTATTTGTACTTCTAAATCCAACTGTTTAGTTAAGGGGTGTTTATCTTTTGTAGAGCATTTAGCTTGATTTAGTTTTCTTGTTGAAATCTGGTTAAGTTTGTATGAATATAATTGGCTTATCATCCCATTTCTGCTGTATATATACACGTATGCTATGATGCGTCAACACCTTCGTTAATGCTGCTTGATGGTATGTTATTTGTTTTCGATTTTATGTATGCTTGATTTGATTGTGGTGTTGCGATCTGATGTACAGTTGTGTGGGTGAATGTTACTGTACTTTTGACTTTCCCAAATGAAGGTTGAACTGTGTTAAAAACAGTGTTTTGCTATCAACAATGAATTATAATCAGCATTAATTTGACGTAAAGTGTGACAATCTTAAAACTTTTCTTCGAAATGCATTTGATAGGACTACACTGAAGTTTTAGAATCTTTGGAGTTCTTCTATTATGCAATCAGTTTACATGTATGACATTTTCTGATGTGTTGAATTTGTTTTGAAAGTATTAAGTACTGTAGTTGTCGCGTATTGAACTTTTTTTTTAATCAAATTAGGATTTCTTTTCGAGGGTTAGTTATTTTATTCTTTGCAACCGATATCGGTTTTGTGAATGGGTGGAATGTGGTGGGAATGATATTTTTTTTAAATAGTCGAGTGAAGGGTAATATTTGTCTAGTCATGTTAATGCCTAATCTAACAGTCTTACTGATTATATTTTGATGCATAACCTTGATTTGTGTCCTTGTCTGATGTATATTCTGATTGTTGTTTCTTTGTTTTTTTTTCATATATATTTAATTATGTTTTATTCAATTGAATTTTGATTTCTTTAGTTTAAATTTTTTTTAGATTTAAAATTATTAGTGAATTTAGTGTTTTTAAAGCATTAATTTAAATGATTTCGATGCTAGAGAAACAGTTACTGGAGCATTTTTCATTTTGGAGGCTATTTTTTAACATTTGGTTTGCTTAATTTAATGTTATTAGGCAATGTCGTTACAATTCAGTGATTTTAACCCAAATGATTTGTCTAGATTGTTTTGTATTGTGTCATGTAAAAATACAATTTTATTAAATTTGATTAAGGTAATATGACCCTTGGATATTAAAATTTTGATAATAGCTCGGTGTTTATAGTAATAAATAAATTATATGACTAAAAATGCAATAAAGTCATCACAATATGACTCTTGAAACATTGAACAATATGACTCCTGAAACTTTAAACATTAAGGATATTGTATGTGGTCTTACTAAGAAAGTACTTTTACTAAGAATGTACTTTTACGTGTATATTATACCGAAGTTAAATTAGGTTGTATTATTTTGCTAATATTCAGAAGTAAAAAAATTCTCTGTATATCAATCAATTCATGTAAGAATTTGTACAAAAAGGAATTTGTAAGGATTTCTTTTGGAAAGTTTTTTTATTTTATTTTTTAAATTTAGTTATATCAAAATGATTAAAATATCCCTTGTGTTTTATAGTGTTTTATATTGTTACATTATTTATTTATTTATTTTCATTTGTTTATTACTTTGAAGTTTGAATTATATTATAATTTAATAAGTATGCTTTTATATGTGTCTGGTGTAATAATTGTTTTGATATGAGTCTTAGATTTTGAATTGAAAATAAAAGTACTATTATTTTATTTATTGGTGGTGTTACAAAATAAATATATAGTGTTTTGTTATGTTAATGAATAATAGTGTAAAGAAGATTATGAGATTTTTTTTTTACAGTTTAAATTATCACAGCCAAAATATATGGATGCTCCGTTGGATTATAGTTAGAAATTATGTTTACTTAAAATTAGAAACCAAATGAACAATTCAATCTATATTAATAAAACTATATTTTCCTCATAAATGTGAAAAAAAATTGGAATTATAAATAAATAATTATGTTAAAGTAGTTTAAAACAGATTTTTTAATTAATAATAATAATTTATTATAAAAATTTTAAGTTCTCTGGGAAAAATTGATTATATAATTCTTTTTTGTTAAAAATGACCATTGGTATGATTTAGATTTTATATTAAATTAATATAGTTTGTACAAAAATCAAACCAACTTTCCAATGTATTGTATGAATTTTTGCTAGAAATGGATGCAAAAGTATTGAATTTTATTTTTGATTCATTAAGTATATAGTTTATATTGGTTAAGAGTATTGTTTAGGTTATTTAATGTTTTAGATTTTATAAAATAAATTTTTAAATTTTATTTCTTTTGGTTAACTTAATTATTTTATTTTTCTCAAGTATATTATTTCAACTTTTGTTAACAAGTAATACCACAGTCTCAAAGAGTGCATTGTATATTTCATTAACTTCTATAATAGCATGTTTAATTCTTGAGTAAAAATTCTTTAATACATCTAAATATTTTACATTTATTTTATACTATCTTTACTTACTTTTTATTCTCTTTTTCTTGAAACAATAAAAAATTTATACTTTTTTTACCACTTTATCCTTATAGTCTATGTCAAATGAATGTAAAAATGGGTAAAAATCATTACTCTTAATTCTTTAAACTTATACTCAACATTTTGAAATTGGATTTTCAAAGCTTGTGAACACAACATTGTTATTTTTATTATTTGATTCATTTTCATATTTGTTTATACATGCATTAGTTTTGGGAGTTATTTATTGTACAATTCTCTATTTCCCATTATCTCAAAATGATTTTCTAACTATTGCAGTGATTTTTTAATGTAAAAGTTTTACTACCAACAATATGCAACAAGTTTAATATCATAAAAAATGATTCCGATATCTAAAATTATAAATTATTATAAATATAAGTCGGTATTCTTATCATCATTAAATAGTTTTAGATAAACTAAATGCCATTTTTACTGGGCAAGATAGTACCTTGAAACATGACCAAATGAAAGAAAATTTTGCCCAATATTTTTCATTAAAAAAACTATGTTTTTAACTTAAAAATAACTTAGTTAAACAAGTCTAGGAAGATTTTCTGAATAATGAATTGTTTCATCATTTCACTACTGGACAACAAGAGTTCAAAACTATTGAAAAAGACCCAACTTCTTTAATTCCTATCAAATACAAGAAATGCCTTTTCTTATATACCTAACTGCTTAATCATTCATACTGCTTAATCACATTCCTTAAATATTACTTAAAACATTATGACAAGTTATATTAACATAAACATATTCTTCCGTTCATCATGTTTTCTTTCTATTTCTTCTTTTCACCTTAAATGTGTTACAACATATAACTAAATTGTTGTAACACAGCAGCTCTTTATTGAATAGACACATATAACTAAAATTTCATAGGCTGTTTCAGTGATCATGTTGAAGAAAAGGATAATCTGTATATCCAACAACAGGATCACTGGTGTAAAAAGTGCTTCTATCAGGCTTGTTCAATTCAGCATCAAGCTCAAATCTCTTGGGCAGATCTGGATTAGCCAAAAACAAGCGTCCATAAGCCACCAAATCGGCACCACCGTCGGAAACCACTTTGTTTCCACCACTCCTATTGTAACCGCCAGCCACAATAAAGGTTCCACCAAAAGCCTTTCTAATATCGGACAATGACACATTGGTCTCACACTTCTCAAACATTGTAACCATCCTGGGTTCAATGACATGACAGTAAAGAATGTCCAATTTTCTTAAGGATTGAGCCATGTAAATGCCAAGTGCTTGAGGATCAGAGTCTTTGCAATCACAGTAGTTAGCAAAAGGAGAGAGTCTAACACCAACTCTGTCTGATCCAACCTCGTTAATTATTGCCTCCACGACCATCAGTGGAAATCGACAACGATTTTCTAAACTACCTCCAAATTCATCGTCTCTGTCGTTCACATGGTCTTTTAGGAACTGGTCGAGTAAGTATCCATTGGCTCCATGTATCTCCACACCATCAAAGCCTGAATAAATTTAACAGTTTTGACTCATTGTCTTGTTCAGTAGTATTTAGTATGTCGCATGCATGCAAATAGTTTGAATGAAAAGCTAGAAGAAGAAGAAGAAGAAAGTGTTAAGCAAAGGTTGGTACCAGCTTCTATAGCATTTTTGGCTGCCATTCTGAAGTCATTGGCAATCATAGGTATTTCATCTGTTCTGAGACGATGTGGAGAGGGATATTTGGTGTTGCTACCTTCAATTGCCTTGTTTGTGCTTGAAATTGGAGGTTGTCCATTTGGCTGATACGCTGATCACTATATACTATCAGTGTTTATGACATCATTTTCTTCTCGAGTAATCTTTTGAAG
>NW_025903945.1:0-16109 GCF_018835915.1 Vigna umbellata
ATCACATTAATAATGCGTTGTTTTTTAATAATCATATTTTTTGTTTTAATTATAAAGATGGAATAGTGAATGGATTAAATGCTAGTGAAAAAAATTTAAAAGGTGAGAATGAATTAAAGTAGTAAAATTAAAAATGTAAAATACAATAGTGTAAATTGCAAAAAATTAAATTAACAATGATAAAATAGAAACAAATAAAGGAAATCTAAAAAATATGACCCATATTACAATAATTATTATTAAATTTGTTATTTTTCTATTCGTTTTCATAATATTTGAATTGTAACCATAATCAACTCATTCATTTTTACATTTGATTAGTTTATTTATATTTTTTACATTTGATTAGTTTATTTATATTTTTCATATATATGTTGTTAATAATTAAGCCAAAATAACATAAAAGAAAATTGTGATACCTATTTCAAAACTGTCAATTAGTTATGTCAACTGTGCGTATACTCATATAGATTAACTGGACAAGACTACTTGAGAGGACGACAGGTCGAATGATATATTATCTATTAAACGTCAAATTTTTATCAACCAAAGTAGAAGTATAAATCTCTACCAATCAAAGTAGAAGTATAAATTCCTACCAAGATAGAAGTATAAATCCTTACTAACCAAAGGAGAATTATCTAAGGCCCTTTACATTTGGAAGATGATATACATGTTAATATAACAATCCATATCAATTTTAATGGAAAAATCAGGTGTCCTTTCATATTCTATTTAATTATCAATTGGTGTATGGGTTTCTTAAGGATTAATATAAATTTTGAATTTATTTAATAATATTGACTAAAAACCAACTCATAAGCATGTTTCACGGTGAGTATGTCATAAAAATAATATTTTCAACATCTTATCACCATTGTGTCAAGACTAATTCTCTAAAATGATTAAATTTACCATTTTGATATTTGACCATGAGCTAATAATAGAATTGTATTCACCACTCTTCTTTATGTCCCGTGTGGTGGGGATATATGTGTGTTTATGTCCCTTGTGTGTGTGTTTATGTCCCATGTGGTGTGTGTGTGTGTGTTTATGTCCCATGTGGTGTGTGTGTGTGTGTGTTTATGTCATGTGTGGTGTGTGTGTGTGTTGATAATTGATTGAATATTATTTGTTAAGAAAATCCATACATGATTAATGTACGGTCTACACAACAATTTAGCAATAACATGTTTGTTTGCATCAGTGATGATTCCTTTTTATAAATCTCAATTTTAGAACAACACATATATACGTTGAGACTAAGAACAAAGGCAATGCAGTATCGTTATGATCAAAACCAAAATAATAGAGAGCCTTCTAAAGCCAAGTCGAAAAACATAATTTGTACTTATAAAGCCATATGAAAAGGAAAGAAGAAATTAGAATTTGTTGTTACCCAATTCTACACAACAACCCATATGAGGTATTCAAATTAATAATCGAAATATTTAAAGTTTTACTATAATAGAAATTGTACCACATTGTTATGTGATATTTCTTACTTTCATTTACTTTTTCCCAATGAGGGTTTTGATTGAGAATATTTTAATAAAGCAATAATCAAATATATTATTATATTATTTAAGTCATTATTTGTTATTATAATTTAACCTAAGATAGATGAAGTTTCAGAAGGTAAGCTTTGCCAAGTTATACCGATCCAACCAAGGAAGACTTTTACCTCATGATTCCTACTTAGCACATCCTTGGGCAAGGAAGCTTCATCTAACATGATGATCCCTCCCGAGAATTATTCAGGTTAAGAAGCTTCATCTAACAAAATCATTCCTCTACAGAAGTACCCAAACAAGGAAGCTTCATTTAATGTGAAGATCCCTCCCAAGAAGTACCTAGTCAAGGGAGACTTTTACCTCATGATCCCTACTTAGTACATCCTCGGGCAAGGAAACTTCAACTAATGCGATGATCCCTCGCAAGCAGCGTTATCAAAATGGATTGTAACCCGTGAGTCACCCCGACTCACCATAGGTTTGAGCCGGGTTAGATTTAAAAAAAATGTAATTTCTTTTATGCTGGTTAGTTTTCAACCCGAATCACTTAGAACCCAGCTCACCCAGGTTGAACCTATGAGTCGGGTTGGCTCACTAACCCACCTAATTTAATTTGATTTTTTTATTATTTTGTGTTTCAATATTATTAGTTAGTATTTTTTTATTATATTGTAGATGGGGATATAAAAAAGATGTTTCAAGAGAGAAATATATTATAGATTTATCTATTCAAGATTCTAATATTATAAATGGACAAGTGATACAAAAATTATCAATATTAAAAACTTATTTTGTTCGTCTTTTGTGCTTGTTTTTGGATTACGCTTGGATTGTATGATATTTTTTTATTGTGAATTGTCTTTGAAGTTTAACATCAGTTTAGAGTGAAATTTATTTAGATTTAAATTTAAAAAATTATAGTTTTTTTATTTTAAAAAAAACTTATAATTAAGTGAGCTAGTGAGCCAACCCGTTTAGTCCACCAACCTGTGATGGGTCGGGCCGAGTTCAAATTTTTTCAGCTCGCTAATAAGTGAGCCGGGTTGGGTTAACTCATTAAGTGACCAACCCATGTTGGGTCGGGCCGGGTCGAGCCGAGTTATCCGTTTTGACAACTCTACTCACAAGAAGTACTCGATCAAGAAAGAGTCTTACCTCATGATCCCTACTTAGCACATCATTGGTCAAGGAAGCTTCATCTAACAAGATGATCCTTTCTAAGTAGTACCACATGCATACCAGTGAAATTCATGATGACGTGAGCGCAATAATATAAAAAATAATGAAAACATATTATATACCAAAAATAAAGAATATTTCATTCATTGCAATTTCATTAAAATAGGTAGTTGCCTCAGTGTTTTTGGGAATGTCATCAACATCCCCTTATAAACTTTTTTATCAATTTTAAAGCGGGGACCATCAACAAGAATCCATAATAGATAAGATCCTTGATGGAGTGCCTTATCAAAACCTACTAACAAAAGTAGTAAATTAGTCCAAGCTCTACCAACCAAGATGAAGTTACATGCTATCAACCGATGTAGTGAATCAGTTTGAGCTCTATCAACCAAGATGCAATTACACATTACCAACTGAGGTAGAAAAATTGATTTTAGTTTCCTCAAATGATCGAATAATGTTGAGGACAACTCGACCTCAAAAGACAAAGTTAAATACACCATGAGTACATCACTTTGTAAACCAAGGTTGGAGAATGCAATTTGAGGTTTTCGAAAAACAATAAACTACAAATGAATAATCACATCACCTAAAAATGAACAAAGTTAAACACCACGACCAAGGACAATTCAAAAAAATACAAACACACTCCAACTTGACTGTACCATACCAAACTTACAACCTCGTTCGCTCACCTTGTAGAGTTCCAAGCTCATAAGGCTTATGTACTTCCCCTCCATTCAAGCTCTATATTATTCTCATAAATTAGATATTATAATATATTTGATATTTAAAATCCATAAATAATATCTTTTTTTAATCTCTAATATTTTAAAGTTATGATATTTGATTATTACTAGTATATTGAAATCAGCTTAATCGTGATTTTATTGTGATTAAATTATTAAATTTTAAATTAATGTCTTAATTGATTAATTATAAACAAAATATCTACAAGATCTCTTAACCCATATTTCAGTATCTTTAGAATCACACTAATTAACGTTGTGTTTGCTTGAGAGGAAAACATTGTAGAAGTATATTTGTGCAGACAGATTGGGTTTTAAAACTGCTTTCGCTTGAGTGAATTTAGAAGGGAGGAGATGCAATGATTTGCGAGATTGGATGAATTTTTATTCCTTGTATATATGTTCGTATTTGAGGGTATCGAAGTACAAAATTTAATTTTGACCTCCAACAAAAGCAAAATGACATGAAAACCTATGCATATGTGGACAATGTAATCAATTCCAAAATAGAGGGAATCGATTCCAACTCTATTATTTGTTTTAGAGTAATAATAATAAAATGAATTCCTAGTTTATAGGGTCTTCTCGATGTTCTTTGAGGTGAGTTTGACACATTCATGGTCACTTCTTTGATGGTTAACAAATCTCTAAAGCTATGATTGTGGAAGGACCTTTTAGCTTGAAGTTGAGGTTGAAGAAAAAAGAACGAACCCAAAACCTTGATGAACCAGCAAGCCATGGAAATGAGAGAAAGAATACGAATCACCAAGCTTGTAATCGATTCCAGGGCACAACTCAACTAAGTGTAATTGATTCCACAATGCTATTCATGGAGATCGTAATCAATTACGCCTGTAGGTATAACCGATTCCATGGTTTTTGGTAACCGATTCCATCACTTTGGAATATGATACAAATGATAATTTTTGTGATTGGAAATGTACGTAGGACATATTTGTAATAGGAACTGATACTCTTGCAGTAACAATGATATGGACAATATTTGAGTTGATTATAGGAATTCAAAAGCAATGAAAAAGGCATAAAGAAGTAAGAGAAATTATGGAGGGAAAGGAAATGTTAAAAGAGATATTGACCTCCCAAAGCTCTAGTACCTAAAGTTAGCTATGAAGGAGGCATTGAGACTCCATCACCATTGCAGCCCGTCATGCTCAGGGTGTTCATGGATTGAAGTGTTTGTTTATTATTGATTTTGATGTTCATCATAGGAATGGAACAAATGATGCTTTCTATAATGATCCAATGTATTTTTCCTTTTGTTTCATCAAGTAAGCTTCTAATTTAGTTTTAGCTGTGGTTATATTTTGTGTTTTTGTTGATTTCGAAATGCCAACTGGGTTCAATTATTATGGTTTCCTTTTCCAATGTTATCTTAATGATGTTTTAGAAATTAGAAGCATAGTTATCTTCGGTGTGAATTTGGTAAGATTCTTGAAAATTTATGTCTCTATTAAATTAAAATTTTAGATTATTGCACAATCTTATTTTATTTTACTTGAAGATTATGCCTTGTGGTAGAGGAAAAGATGACTGTATCATGAAATGATGTTCAATTTTAATATAGTAACTGGACGCTCATGGGAAAGTGTTATCCTTGGATATTGCTGCTGTCATATTTTTTTCTCAGTAGAAGTATTCTTATTCAACATTTTTATATATTAAAATATTGGCTTAAATGCTTACTTCGTCCCCATGTTAAGAGGTGAATTTCTGTTTAGTACCCGGTTTTAAAAATGAAGACATTGGGTCCCTATGTTATGAAAAATATATGAATAAGGTCCAAAAAGAAAGAACAAGTTCAACAAATCATCAAAGAAAAAGCTGAACAAGAAAGAAAAAAAACTGGACAGCAGAAGAGAGAAGAGAAAAAATACAGCCACATCAGCATGGACTTAACGTCGTTGCTGTCAACTTAACGTATAGGACCTTATTCATACACTTTTCATAACATAGGGACCTAATGTCTTCATTTTTAAAACTGGATACTAAACAGAAATTCACCTCTTAACATGAGAACGAAGTAAGCATTTAAACCTAAAATATTTTACAAATAACTACTTTGTATTTGATATTATGCTATTTAATATCCATTTTATTGTCCGTCTCTTTGTAATTGAGACCACTAATTCACTTGAGCCTTCTTTGGTGGACATGCATTTTTTTTATCTCCCGCACTCTTATGTATAATTTACTAGTGTTGTCAAAATGAGTTGGAATCTGTGAGTCAATTTAATTCATCACGAGTTTGGATCGAGTTAAATTAAAAAAAAATTGATACGGATCAATTTTGAGTCTGATCCAGTAAGAACCCGCCTCACGTGAATTTAATCGGATTGGCTCGTCAACCTACTCAATTTTATTTTTTGTATTTGTTTTTGGATTATATTTGAAGTTTAAGATGATTTTTTATTGTATTATTTATTTATTTATTTTGAAATGTCTTTAAATTTAACATAATTTTGGATTAAAATTTATTTAGATTTGAATTAAAAAATATTATGTTTTTTGCAATTGAAAAAAAAAACTTGTCATTAAATTAGCTTGTGAATCAACCAATTTAATCTATCAATACGTGGTGAGTCGAGTCGGGTTTAAATTTTTTCGACTCACTAATAAATGAGCTGTGTTAGCTTGACTTGACTCACTAAGTGACTAATTTATAGTGAATTGGGTCGGGTTAGGTTGGGTGGTCCATTTTGACAACACTACCATTTACAATTCATTTTACTATATCAAAATATTGCAATTGCATATCATTCTTCTATTATTAATAAATAATATTTTATATTACTTTTACTACAATATCATTTTGATAATTTTTTATTTTTATTAATTAAAACATTTTTATCTATTACATCAATCAAATTTTACACAAATTTTCACAAACTTTACTTATAAATTCATTCTCAATCATCTACAAATTCTTTAAAAAAAATAACATTTAATTTATTCTCAAATTTCTTCAAATCCATCCACTATTTTTTTTTTTTNCAAGCTCTACCAACCAAGATGAAGTTACATGCTATCAACCGATGTAGTGAATCAGTTTGAGCTCTATCAACCAAGATGCAATTACACATTACCAACTGAGGTAGAAAAATTGATTTTAGTTTCCTCAAATGATCGAATAATGTTGAGGACAACTCGACCTCAAAAGACAAAGTTAAATACACCATGAGTACATCACTTTGTAAACCAAGGTTGGAGAATGCAATTTGAGGTTTTCGAAAAACAATAAACTACAAATGAATAATCACATCACCTAAAAATGAACAAAGTTAAACACCACGACCAAGGACAATTCAAAAAAATACAAACACACTCCAACTTGACTGTACCATACCAAACTTACAACCTCGTTCGCTCACCTTGTAGAGTTCCAAGCTCATAAGGCTTATGTACTTCCCCTCCATTCAAGCTCTATATTATTCTCATAAATTAGATATTATAATATATTTGATATTTAAAATCCATAAATAATATCTTTTTTTAATCTCTAATATTTTAAAGTTATGATATTTGATTATTACTAGTATATTGAAATCAGCTTAATCGTGATTTTATTGTGATTAAATTATTAAATTTTAAATTAATGTCTTAATTGATTAATTATAAACAAAATATCTACAAGATCTCTTAACCCATATTTCAGTATCTTTAGAATCACACTAATTAACGTTGTGTTTGCTTGAGAGGAAAACATTGTAGAAGTATATTTGTGCAGACAGATTGGGTTTTAAAACTGCTTTCGCTTGAGTGAATTTAGAAGGGAGGAGATGCAATGATTTGCGAGATTGGATGAATTTTTATTCCTTGTATATATGTTCGTATTTGAGGGTATCGAAGTACAAAATTTAATTTTGACCTCCAACAAAAGCAAAATGACATGAAAACCTATGCATATGTGGACAATGTAATCAATTCCAAAATAGAGGGAATCGATTCCAACTCTATTATTTGTTTTAGAGTAATAATAATAAAATGAATTCCTAGTTTATAGGGTCTTCTCGATGTTCTTTGAGGTGAGTTTGACACATTCATGGTCACTTCTTTGATGGTTAACAAATCTCTAAAGCTATGATTGTGGAAGGACCTTTTAGCTTGAAGTTGAGGTTGAAGAAAAAAGAACGAACCCAAAACCTTGATGAACCAGCAAGCCATGGAAATGAGAGAAAGAATACGAATCACCAAGCTTGTAATCGATTCCAGGGCACAACTCAACTAAGTGTAATTGATTCCACAATGCTATTCATGGAGATCGTAATCAATTACGCCTGTAGGTATAACCGATTCCATGGTTTTTGGTAACCGATTCCATCACTTTGGAATATGATACAAATGATAATTTTTGTGATTGGAAATGTACGTAGGACATATTTGTAATAGGAACTGATACTCTTGCAGTAACAATGATATGGACAATATTTGAGTTGATTATAGGAATTCAAAAGCAATGAAAAAGGCATAAAGAAGTAAGAGAAATTATGGAGGGAAAGGAAATGTTAAAAGAGATATTGACCTCCCAAAGCTCTAGTACCTAAAGTTAGCTATGAAGGAGGCATTGAGACTCCATCACCATTGCAGCCCGTCATGCTCAGGGTGTTCATGGATTGAAGTGTTTGTTTATTATTGATTTTGATGTTCATCATAGGAATGGAACAAATGATGCTTTCTATAATGATCCAATGTATTTTTCCTTTTGTTTCATCAAGTAAGCTTCTAATTTAGTTTTAGCTGTGGTTATATTTTGTGTTTTTGTTGATTTCGAAATGCCAACTGGGTTCAATTATTATGGTTTCCTTTTCCAATGTTATCTTAATGATGTTTTAGAAATTAGAAGCATAGTTATCTTCGGTGTGAATTTGGTAAGATTCTTGAAAATTTATGTCTCTATTAAATTAAAATTTTAGATTATTGCACAATCTTATTTTATTTTACTTGAAGATTATGCCTTGTGGTAGAGGAAAAGATGACTGTATCATGAAATGATGTTCAATTTTAATATAGTAACTGGACGCTCATGGGAAAGTGTTATCCTTGGATATTGCTGCTGTCATATTTTTTTCTCAGTAGAAGTATTCTTATTCAACATTTTTATATATTAAAATATTGGCTTAAATGCTTACTTCGTCCCCATGTTAAGAGGTGAATTTCTGTTTAGTACCCGGTTTTAAAAATGAAGACATTGGGTCCCTATGTTATGAAAAATATATGAATAAGGTCCAAAAAGAAAGAACAAGTTCAACAAATCATCAAAGAAAAAGCTGAACAAGAAAGAAAAAAAACTGGACAGCAGAAGAGAGAAGAGAAAAAATACAGCCACATCAGCATGGACTTAACGTCGTTGCTGTCAACTTAACGTATAGGACCTTATTCATACACTTTTCATAACATAGGGACCTAATGTCTTCATTTTTAAAACTGGATACTAAACAGAAATTCACCTCTTAACATGAGAACGAAGTAAGCATTTAAACCTAAAATATTTTACAAATAACTACTTTGTATTTGATATTATGCTATTTAATATCCATTTTATTGTCCGTCTCTTTGTAATTGAGACCACTAATTCACTTGAGCCTTCTTTGGTGGACATGCATTTTTTTTATCTCCCGCACTCTTATGTATAATTTACTAGTGTTGTCAAAATGAGTTGGAATCTGTGAGTCAATTTAATTCATCACGAGTTTGGATCGAGTTAAATTAAAAAAAAATTGATACGGATCAATTTTGAGTCTGATCCAGTAAGAACCCGCCTCACGTGAATTTAATCGGATTGGCTCGTCAACCTACTCAATTTTATTTTTTGTATTTGTTTTTGGATTATATTTGAAGTTTAAGATGATTTTTTATTGTATTATTTATTTATTTATTTTGAAATGTCTTTAAATTTAACATAATTTTGGATTAAAATTTATTTAGATTTGAATTAAAAAATATTATGTTTTTTGCAATTGAAAAAAAAAACTTGTCATTAAATTAGCTTGTGAATCAACCAATTTAATCTATCAATACGTGGTGAGTCGAGTCGGGTTTAAATTTTTTCGACTCACTAATAAATGAGCTGTGTTAGCTTGACTTGACTCACTAAGTGACTAATTTATAGTGAATTGGGTCGGGTTAGGTTGGGTGGTCCATTTTGACAACACTACCATTTACAATTCATTTTACTATATCAAAATATTGCAATTGCATATCATTCTTCTATTATTAATAAATAATATTTTATATTACTTTTACTACAATATCATTTTGATAATTTTTTATTTTTATTAATTAAAACATTTTTATCTATTACATCAATCAAATTTTACACAAATTTTCACAAACTTTACTTATAAATTCATTCTCAATCATCTACAAATTCTTTAAAAAAAATAACATTTAATTTATTCTCAAATTTCTTCAAATCCATCCACTATTTTTTTTTTTTTCTCAAAATCATTCCTAAAGTGAACATATTTTATAAAGCTAAAAGCATAGAAAGACCATACTTTTTCACTATATCATAGACTAACTTTTTCTCTCTTTTTTTCCACAGAAAAATCTATAGACTATAATAATTTTCGGCATGATTCACCACGTTGTACCATTTGGCATTTATCATGATATTTCATGGCTGACCAAGAATCTGAGAAATGTGTGGCAAATCTATTCTTTTTCTCCTCGTATTAAAAGAAACACAGTTTTAGTTCATTGGTTCCACTATTTTTGTGTTTTGCCTTTTCGTTTACGCTGTCTGAACCATTCACCCTCTTTGATGTGATTACTTAATGAATACCATAGTTGGCTTGATTCATTATTAATCAATAGGGTAAGAAAAAAAAACATCCAAACTATTTCTTAAATGAAAAAAAAAAACTCTTATAAAAAGCTATTTCATTATGTTGTAAAAAAATTGTTTAATAATGTTATATGAAGAAAATAATTATAAAGAAATCTTAGCCATTAAATATTAAGCAAATAAATGACGTGTGAGAAGACATAACTCTTTGAATTATAAACAGTATTTAGATTATCATTAAAAGATCGTAATAAATTCTTTTAAAGATATTTTCTTTTTCATATAACTAACACTGTTTTAAATTATAGCAAACAAGTTTTATGGTTATTTTTATTCAAAATAGTAATAAATAATGTTAGTGGTTGGTTTCCCACTCATAGTTTCTTAGATTGATTGGCAAAGGTATACAAGGTTCCATACACTTATGAAAAAGAAAAAAGTATTTCACTATGGGGTGGCAATGAGAATAGTTTTAACCAAATAAACATGCTAATTTTTTTTTTCAAAGGTAAAACTATGTATTTATTGATCATTAAGATGCTTTGAATTCAATTAAGTTTTTAATTAAATTTCTCATTGTCTTTAACTCATTATTAAAGTGATGATAATAAGAATACTATAAATCAATTAAAAGAACTTGTTTACCCAACTCACTATTTTGATCTCTTGTTCCACATAAGGTTGTTTAGTAGACAACAATTGAGCAGGTTGGTGAATTTATTTCAAAATGCACTCATAATTTATGAAGTGTCAAGTAATATGAGTATTGTGTGTATTTTTTATTAATTAATTTTGATTTCGAGAGAATCTTTCATAAGTTTTTAGTTTTATTTGACAATTTTAATTATTTAAAATTTGGTTTTTGATATTGTTTTAGTTCTAAACATATTATACAATTTTTAACAAAAGTTTGCACTTAAAAATTAGAAATTATAAATATTACTTATTTTTAAAATGAGTTGAATGAGGTTGGTTGATCAAATATTATATATGGTGAACTAGAAAAAATAATCAATCTAACTTGTTTTTTACAAGCCAAATATAAAACAGGTCAAAATAAGACGGATCTCTCCATTATCATCTCTAACTACAAACTAAATAATATCAAAGATTAGAAAAATAATATTAGTTATAGATTTTAAGAAATGAAAGGCCTCCATGAATACATTTTAAATCATTCAACATTTTTAGACAAAATTATCATATTATATTGAATATTAAGTGATTAAAATAACTAATGAACAAGTTAATCTTGATTGTGGAGTTATATATGAGTATTTTAATATTACATTGTAAATAGAAAGTTGGAACCGGATACTATTGGCTAAGGTTCGATTTCAAATACGACTTTTTAAAAAGTAATATTATAATAAATTGAGTTTTTTCATAATAATTTTTTGCCAATTTTTTCCCCAAAATTAAGTAAAAACATATTATTCTTATTGAATTATTTACCAACAAATAAACAATTAGTATAACTAACATATTACTCTTTTATTTAAAAGATATTAATATTTTAATTATATCTTTTACAAATCAAACATATTTCTAATTATTATTATTATTGTTATGAATTATTAGCTGAAACATAAATTCATTTTTTTCATTATACAATTTTATTTTAATAAATTAAAATTTAATATTTATATTAATTTCATTTTATACATTTATTTAAATAAAAAATATGTATTATTATTTTATATGTTTAATGTATAATAATAATAATTTTAAAATATTGTTTTAAAAGTAACATGTCAAGACCTAAAAAATGTTTTTTTAAAAGTAGTAATGATTTAAAAAGTGAGACTCGACTATTTTAATATTACAAAGTTTTAATATAAATAGTTTTGTTATGAACAAAATTAATTATTTTAAAACACAATATCTATCTAGAAACAACTTTTATAGAGTTTTCTAACTTCTCTATTTGAGTAAATTGAGTTTCAACTCTTTTTTCTTGGTCTTTTCTTGTATCAGTTGTATGGGGACCTCACTCAACTTGCATTTGTCTTTTGAATCATTATTTTTTATCTTTATTGATCAATGATTCTGTCGGTGTACCCTAATCGTGTTTATGTTGTTCAGAGGAACAAATAGAGCTTCCTATGTTTTTAGAGCCCGTTTTAAGCTTTCTAGAGTGTTTTGGTTTTTCTTTCTTAATTCTAAAGGTTTAAGTAAAGAAAAAGTTGTGGTTCGAGTTTTGTTTTCTATAGTGATTCTTGTCATGTTCTTGCCTCTATGATAGTTTTAAGTGTTCTATAGTGGTATATGAATACAAATTCAAGGATAACTTGACTTGTTTACCTTTGTGAGTATTGGTTTAGGCTTTTGAGAAATTTTTTTTACCTTAAAGATATGGATAAGTAGTGTGTTGAAGTTTTAGAGTTAGAAGATCAAAGTTTTTTATTTCAAAGGATGGAGAAAGGTGTTTGAATTCATAAGCGACGTTTTGGGATTAAGGGAGTTTCAAGAACAAATTCTTGGGATTGGATATCACAAGTTTTACAAAAGTAGTTGAGTTAAGAGGTCAGAATAAGGAAAAGTTGTTTTTGGAGTTGTTTTAAGCTTTCTAGAACGTTTTGGTCATTTGTTAGGTAAGAGGAGTTAACTATCACTTTTTGATGTTGTTGATATTTTGACGCATTGTGGTGCATGATTGAATTGGTCTCAAATTGATGATTTGGTACTTGTTGCTATGTTTGGTATTGGAATGTTGCATGTTTTGATTGAAATTGGTGCCGAGATAGAGAATTGAGAATATGGTCATTTGGGTGAATTAGTATTCACTATTACACCTAAACTTGTTTTTGAACCATTCATTGAGTTAATAATACCAATTCGGTCCTTTGAACAGGTCCTTGGTTTCTTAATTCGCAATGTTGAAACTTTTAGATTTCTGATATGGCATTGAGAGATGCTTGTGTGGTGCTGAGCACCAATTTGGCAGTGAAGGTTTTGGGACTATTTAAGCTCTAGACCGTTGAACGCCACTTATTCACCGCTGATAGACCATTTTTATGAATGCTCTGGCGCTGAGTGGTGGCCTTGTACCATTGAGTGCTAGTTACCACTGCAAGTTTGAAGTTCTTTCTCACTATGTCATAGAGCGATCAAAGCATCTTGCTAAGCAAGAGAAAGTGCGAAAGCTCTGGCGCTGAGTGCTCTTTTTGCGAGAGTTTCTGCGTTGAGTGTCAATATGTTGTTTTTGTGACTTTTCTTATTCTTTGTCTGTTTGAAATAATTTATGTTGGATTCTATGAATGTTTATTATAGATTTGAGATTTATCGTGGTGCTTGTGTATATATTATGGATTGAGAACAAGGTTGTGGTTATGTGTAGTAATGATATTATAATAATTTTAAGGAAAAAATATTTGTGGTGATGTGTTATGTATGCATTGACATTAGGGGCTCAACAAGGAGGTATCCTAAACTCTAATAACCATTCACACTCAAATAAAATGGAATGAGTTATGTGGTAAGAGTAGTAGGAAGTCTTAGTCTACGGACACTAGTTAGGTCCTAGGTGCAAAGTGGACTAACCTTGTGAATAGCAGGGTAATAACCCTTTGTTTATGACTCTACAAAGCATATAAATACTACTACAAGTGGCGAGACCCAATGTCATAGGTTTGTATCCGGATAATTGAGTCTAGTGTCATTTGCTTATGTATATCTATATGATTGTTGTATTTAATCCATGATTAATTTTTATTTAATTTGATTTAATTGTATATGAAAATTCTTTTAATACTTTAACTTACAATTTCTTTTTTTGTTGGGTGTGTGTTTGTTTTCTCTTATTTGTAATTATCACCTTAATGTTGTAAACAAATAATTATGTTCTAGTTGATATGGTACATCAGGACGAGAGATGTCGTAATATAGTTATATTCTATCATATATAAAGTTTCTTCTTTTAAAAATTCTAATTCTCTTTAGTATGTATATATAACTTTTTATACTTAGTATATACTTTATGAATGACTATAATATATAATTATATTTTTATCTTATTTAGAATTGATTATTATTTTTATAATTATAATATTAAATGAGATAGTACATAATATATACAACAATTTTACGTAAAGAGAAAAAAATTATTATGAAATAGTTGGATAAGATGAATAATATATCTTTATTACTATTATATAATAATCTTTAACATTAATAAACTATAATTATTTGTATTCTTACCATTTTATTATTTAAAAAATTTCTTTTAAATTAAAATACTTATTTACAAAAGAAAACTTATCTATAAAACAAATAAGAACTATCTTTAATAAAATTATAAAAACTAGTTATATTTAATTTATAAGTATTTTTTATGGAATTTTTTATAATTTAATAATATTTTTTTAATAATTATTATAAAAATAATATTTTTATTATTTTTTCATAAAAAAAATGATAATTCATGCGTGGACATGTTTCCATTAATAAATAATTTTTATTTTCATATATTAAAAATAAAACAAATTAAGAACAAAATGGAAGCAAAAAATACAGATACTAAATGAGAATATACTCCTTATATATTATATATTAATAATTCACAGAGTTTGCTAAATTACTATAAATTACTATTTCATAATGTGATTTTTTTTTCATGGCTACTCTAATAATGCATACTAAAAGCACCATCAAGCACAAAGAAAATAGGCAAATAAGAAGAATAAGAAAAGAAAGGTTAAAATTACTCGAGACTCTACCAAGAGAAATTGTTCATGACCACAACAAACTATGTCAGTCTCCTTTATCTTGAATAGCATTCATTCCTTTCACAGAATTTTTTGTCTTTGTTTTCGTTTGAACATTCGTTGAGTAACCCTTGAGTGGCATTAAGAGTCATCTTTCCCACCACAATCCACTCTCTAGGAAATGACAAATCAACAAAACCAGCAATGGCGTATGGTGCTGGAAAGTGCTGTGACATTACACCATGGACATTGACAATATAATTATGCTCCATCTTTCAATATGTTTTCAACATGCTATGATAACCTTGTCTAGCATATAATCAAGAGTTCCATCCATATATAGTATGTGAAAAAAAGAAAAAAAAAACTTCATTATATTTGAAATCATTTACAAATATGAAATTTCTAATTAAATTCATGTTTTTTTCTATTAAATATTTAAAAATTTTAGATTCTTTAAAGTTAAATATTTTTATAATTTCTAAACTTAAAAAAAAAAATTAAATTTCGTTCATAGGTTAAACTTTCATATATCTTGGTTCTGAACTTAAAAAATAACAGATATAATTCTTTTAATTGAATAGTATTAAATTTTTTTAATGTGTCAAATAATATTTTAAGTTATTTATCTCAATTCAAATGTGAAATAAAACGTTATTTAACATGAAATAATTATATTCATTTATCTTTAAATTTTTTAAATTCAAATATATGAAAATTTTGGAACATAATAAATTTCAATTTAGTATCTATATGTAGAAACTAGAAATAATTAGTTGACCAATTTGGATACTAATTTAAAAATTAAAAATTATTAGTAGCTAAAATATATACTATTATAAATCAAAAATTATAATTAATATTTAAATTAGTAACTAGAATAGTTTTTATTATTAATTGATATCTAAATTATTCACTAATATTAGTTACAAGGTTTTGATTAAAAAAAATAAATTAGTTTCTAATTAGAAAATTAGTCTATAAATATATTTTTATCATTAAAAGTAGTCATTATTTATGAATTTTCTTGTATTGAATATTAATTATTTAAAGTTTTTAATCGACATATTAAACAATAGAATAAGTAATATAAGTTAAATTATAATTTTGGAACTGTGAAATAAATTTACAAATTAAAGTATATTTCATTTTC
>NW_025903946.1:0-24535 GCF_018835915.1 Vigna umbellata
ATATTATGATATCAAATAATATCAAATAATATTTATCTCAAGTAGATAATAATATTGAAGTGATATATTACCATAAATAATAACCATAATATCAAATTAGTAGGATAAGTTACTATTGCGTGAATATATTAATATTTTTTTAATAGATGTATTTTCAGTTAAATCAAGACGAAGAAACTTAATAAATATAATTGGATTACACTATTGGGTTAGATGGGTACACAAAATTAGATGTTGAGAATATGTTATTAATGCTTCACACCATTTTTTTTAATAACACTTTTGTCAAATTGACCGAATAAATTAAGGAACTATCTCTTAAAAGAATATAAAATTTAATTCAAATGAAAAAAAAATAGATTATTAAATATATTTTTTATTACATGTTTTATAATATAATATATATATATATATATATATATATATATATAATCTTTTTCATTTATTTTCAATAATCATTCACCTTGTAATTATATATTTTAAGAGATAATATTTTTGTTTATCAAATTTGGACAACTTATAATTTTATATTATAATTTTTTCTACCTTATATCAATATTTTCTTATTCTTTGAAGAAAAGGGAGAGTTTTATTTCTCTATAAATTAATTTTTTTTTCTTTATATTATTATTTCTTTTACTATGTTGATGGTTAGTGGGTGATATACGGATGTTGGGAGACATATGAAAAGTGATTATTATTGGTCTTTTAAGAATAATCAGGGTTCTAGGTCAGAAACAAATGTTAAAATTGACCATCAAGTTTACCTAAAAGATTGAATGAACTGACAATGATGTTCGTAGTCCGAGGCATTCATGAAAAAAGTGTTTTGATAACCACTGAGAATGAGTATAAAAATTTGGGCTTCCAGATATTTTTATTTCTTGTCATGTACAAGGGAAGAAAATACGTGAAGGTGAGAATAAATATAATGTAAAATAATCTAATACTAAAAATTATATATATATATATATATATATAAACAAATTCCATTTTATTTTATATTAAAAGAATTTGATTTAATTTTGTAGTCATTTGTTGAAATAAATAAGTTTGTTTTGATTAATATTTTGAAGACTTTGTGTCAACTAAAAAAAGATAAATTTACAATATAAATACAAAAAAATTATTTTTTAAATTGAATTTTAAGGTTGAATTAGATCTTATTTATTAAGATGATATGAGAGTAATTCAAAATATATCTTAACAATATTTATTATTTATTATTTGTTTGATATATCGGATTATCTGTTATTAAATTATCAATTAATATCGATAAGTATATATTTTGATTATAAATAGAGTGAATTTAAAGTATATTAGTCATGCTATGTTATAATTAAGTAATTTTATATGTAAAAATATGTTCAATTAAATATATTATTTAATTAATTTTATTTTAAGAAGTAAATTTTAAGTTTAATTTAATTTTACAAAACATGTTTGGAAAATAAGATTTGTAAATGCTTATATATTTAAATTGACGTTATTTTTATTCGAGATAAAATTGTCAACACACTCTTATGGTGCTGAGATATAAATATAAGTTATAGAATTAAAAATTATAATTATTTACAAAAAATGTAAATTTAAGATTTGGATTAAAATATTTAAAGTTTAAAGTTTAAAGTTTAAATTATAAATTTAAGAATTAAATTTATTAGAATATTAGAGTTGTCACTTAGAAGCAGAAACCTTCTTGCACTAGAGAGTGGATAGATTTTGAGAGTGACTTGATGTTTCTTTGATACCACTCACATAACCCTTATGCTTTGCTGCAAATTAAAATCAAACGCAACTAAAATTAGAAACTAGAAAGCCTAACCCGTTTCCAATTTCTTTCCCACTGCAAAATATAGCAAAATATAGGATCATGATACCTATCTGTGGACGGATATCCATGTCCGTTTGTCCTTCAACGGATGTCGATATCCGTCCACGAATATTGACATTCGTTTAAGAATCTAACGTATATTTACATCTGTTTTAAATGTTAATAAAGGGCAGAAAAGGAATGGGGAGGTGCAATGAACAATATGTGGTGGTGGAGGGAGTCACTCCCCAAATTTTGCTTGGAAAAGAATATATAAATGGGTCAAACAGACAATCTTTACTACTACACCCCCCTAAATTTTCCTACATACACTCCTATTTTCTTAAATATGCCCAACATTCAGATTTTACCCTTGCACCCCCTAAATTTCCCTTATACCCCTCCTAACTAGACTATCAAATTATGCCACGTGGAAGTCCTCAACTAACAAATCAATCCACCAGATACGACCATGTCATTGATCTTTACATCCATCAGTGGTCCAACTACATGTTGTCACCTCGTTAGCTCTGCCACATCACCTGCCATGTCATCACCATCTTCTACCTCCAAAAACCCTAATTTCCCTCAAGACAGAAACCCTAGCTGTCAGCCACCTTATCGTCGTGTCGTAGTCGTGAAACCGTCGTGAGGACACACTTAGCATCACAACAGGTTCATCTTTTCACGCAATCAAACTCAAGCCGTCACATCGTCAACCTTTCCACGCTGCCAAAACCATGCGCCACCACTGGGTGAGTCTCGCCGTCAACCATCTGAAATCTGCGAGTTCCTTTGTTCTCCATCATCTGTGAAAATCACAACTCATTCATTCTCTCGAACTCCTCCACAGGAAGCAATCATCCACCACTCCTCTCACTTTTATTTTACCATGTATTCCACTTCATTCATAGAGAGTTAAGCTTGGCTATTCCAATGTAATTTCATTATGAATCCTGAGGTTAAGTTGAATTAATGTATTTGTTTCTTTTGATTATTGATTTGAGTTATCCTTCTTCTATGTCTTTCGTCTCTCAATCAAGTTACAAGTAATGATTTCTGCATCATAAGGTGTTTGAATCTACATGCATATTGATCCTATGAGTTCAAGGGTTTCTAGGTTTGATTGAGAATTTACTTTGATTCAATTTAGGAACTTTCATATGATTAAATGGGTTTTTGCTACTAATTGAGAATGTACTTTGATTGGTGGTATTAATTTCAATTATAATTAATTGAGAATTTACTTTGATTAATCAACTTTTAATTTGGTTAGGAGATTTAAGAATAAACATGATTAAACATAATTGGATTTGATTAATAATGTACTTTGTTGAATTCATTGTGAATAATCTAGAAAGGTCTTGCATTTGATTAAGAATTTACTTTGGTTAACGATATGATCGCCCTCAAGTTAATTAATAATGTACTTTAATTAATTTGAAACCCGATTAATGATCAATCGAACAATAATTTATGGATAACCTATGATGAATCTATCTTGAAAAAGTGGTGGAATTAGCCTATTTCATTATAATTGTTTCTAAGTTTCCTATTAGTTCTTTAAACATTTTTCAAACATTAACTTCATTAGCATAATTTTTCACTTTTGTTCTTGAGCATTACATAACATTTATAAGAGTCAAATATTAAAAATAATTTCGTATTTATTGGGAGATGACTCAAGGTTACTTTAACCGTATCTACTTTCTTGAATACTACTTGACAATACTGAAGTTGCCTTGAAAAGTAGTATTTTTGATAGTTTCAACGACAGCGTATCAATAAAGAAGCAATCAAGTTTATTGAAATCTCTTTCCAAGTCTATTTAGTCTGATTAAAATGTTTGTATATAATTATTTGACAAATTAAAACTACTTAGATTTACAACAAATTAGGAGTTAATTATATTTTCTCTTGTATTTAAAATAATTTTTTTTCTAAGAAAATGTTCATGGGTTGATCTTGACCCACAAGGCTCTTGTAGATATTTTGGCCTTTTAAAATCTTTTTTATAAATAACTTTTTAGCTTTGTAAATTTTGCAAGCTCAAACTGACGTGGGACAGGACCAAACTATGTAAGGAATACCAAATTAACAAGTATAAGAGTATAAATCAAAAAAGAATATTTTTGTATTTTAAAAATATATATTTTTAAGAAACAATTAAATCAATATTAATGAAATTATGTTTTCTGTAATTATGTTAAAACAAGTATAAAAAATCTTTAAAATTATTTGAAAGCTCGTTTATGTGAAAGTTAACATAATTCATTTTATTTTTTTTTTTGAAATCCTGACTGCATGCTTTGTTATTGGTCCAAAAATATTAATATGCAAGATTGTCCCAGGAATATTATTTAACTAGTATTAAATACAAGACATTCAGTTTGTACAGTTACACTGTTTCTGACAAGACAAAACAACTATATTTAATAATATATTAATATAGTTATTTATTACTATCTTTCAAATAATGGTCAAAGAACTTGTAGCAATCAATATTTTTTAAAAGATATCAAAAATACATTAATAGCACATTCAATTTATATTTATATATATTAAATATATGTTTAAGTGTGTCATTAAAAGCTTTAGAGTTATTTATGAAATACAATACGTTTTCTTTTTCAATTTTAATAAATTACTTATAAAATTTTGTATTTGATCATTTCCATTTTTATATCACAATATATAAATTAATTAAACAAATAAAAAATGTTAAAAGTATAAATAAACAAATATTTAATATTGTCTTGAATGTTAAAAATAAAAGTTATATAAAGTAAGAAAAGGAACCTCGGAGCAACAATATTTTTACTCTTAGTTAATAAAACTGATCACACACATATTTTTTAAATAAATAAAAGAAAACATGTAAACTATATATTACTATAATATCTCAATTATATCTGTACCTAAATTTGCACATTTTTCTTATATTTTGATAAACAAAAATTAAAAAAAAAAGGTTTTTCCACATCTCATTTCAAAATATTTCAGACATATTTTCTTTCAGTAAATTGAAAATAAAATATGACTTAACTTTAAAGAAAGTTAAACTTTAAATTTGTATTTTTTTTTTCATTTAAGTCAGACGCGTCATATATAAAATTAACAAGTTAAAGAACGTGTGAGACAGATGATGTAATCTGTTTGGATTGATAAAGTTAAAGAAACTAGCAGAATTGATTATACAAGTGTGCCATGATATAATATGAAATTAATTGCATTCAATGAATAAACTATTTAAATTAATATGAGCTTAATTAAATTTTAACTTCGTATGAAAATTATAATTAATGTTTTATTAAATATTTTTAGTGCATTAAATATTTTAATTTTTTGTATATATTTTTTAACTGAGTTAATGAGTTTAGATGATTTAATTTATTTGTTAATAGGTGAGATAACTATTGTCTTAAAAATATAAGTTATTATTACTACAAAATGATAAGGATGAAATAATAAATGAATTTTATTATTTTTATTAAAAATGTGATAATAATAATGATCATGGTAGAAATAGAATTTTTCTTATCATTATAGATGATGATGTGAATTCTATCAACATAATTTTTAGAAAAATAATAAAAGTAATTTGTGGTTTTATATTAATTGTAATATCATTTTTATATTAATTATTAAAAGAAAAATATGTGTGTCTCTATTTTTATGATAATAAAAAATAATAAAATTATTATTATTATTGTAACTGTAAAATTAAATAAAATAAATTTAATAACTTTATTGTAAATCTTTTTATTTATTTTGTAGGTTGTTTTATAATTAAAAAACCCTAAGTTTAAAAAAGTGATCAAATAAAAAAAATGATTAAATTTAAAAAAAACAGTTAAAAGAGAAAAATTGATAAAATAGTTATTTTAATTTTAAATAAAAATTATCAAAAAAGTAAAATTGAAAAATTAATATATACAAAAAAAAATATTCTTTTATCTAAACATATATTACAAAATCTTACGAATAAAATAAATAAAATAAAGATTAATTGACATAGTTTATAACATAATTAGATAACAAGAGAGGCAATTAAAAATATAAAAATTTGTAACATTTGGCAGCAAGAAATAGAAATAATGGTCAGTTTAGATCCTTATTTTATTAATTTATACCAGTGAGTATTCAATAAATAATAAATTTAATAAAAATACAATTAAAAATATAGTAACATTTGAAACTTAATTTAGGTATTAATATAAATAGTTAATGGTCCAATTTTTATATTATATTTTGTTTTGTCGTATTAACGAGGATGGCGTTAGAGTTAACTATGTGATTGAAGTTACGAAAATCTGTTCATCCCAGTGTCAGTTTCAAATATTTTGACAACAAAGCATCCAGTCTGTATTATCTTCTGAGATTGGCCCTTGTCTTCCAATTTTCATGACCAAAAAAAAAAAAGTTTGCTATTTATAGAGTGCTTGACTGCTTCTCTTTCTCATCACTTTTGTCATTCAGAAATGGATGATGTACAGAACATGGAAGGGGAGTTTGAACCAACTACCCTTCATATGTTCATTGACTGCTACCATGAAACCTTTCTACCAACATTTTTACACTCCCAGACTGCTTTTCAAACTATTGAGGACACAATAACTGAGTTGGCTGCTGTTTCTACCTCTCTCGTAAGCCATCGTCTTACGAGGGTTCTTCAACGGCAGCGCCTCTTACTTTTGTTCCGAACGCGCTGCCCCAGTTTCCACCAAACTCTTCAGTTCTTAATGCAACACAATCAAACAGCGCGGTAAATTAACTATCCAATTATTAAATGATTTATACAACTAATCCTACTTTCTTCAATAGGCTTTGCTTTTTCTGAAACTAAATATCTGGATCTGTATGTAGGTTGCTGCAAGGACTGGGAAAAGTGAAAGACCAAGTTCACAAAACTGGAAGGATGAGATTGCACCCCGTTTTAAGGTATAATGTTTTAAGATTCATTTGAGTTTTCTTTGTCTCCATTTCAAAAATCATGATTATGTTCCTCCGAATAACTTCATGTAATAATGTCATTGTGTCAATATTTTTATACTATTTTTTACTTTATTTTCTGGAAAATATAAGAAAATCCTTATTCACAATGTCCTGGTCGTCCCCCAGAACTTTGTTATGCAGAAGGTAAGCTTTTCACCTAAAACATAAACAAACGGTCACATCAGTCTTTACAAGAAAAGAAAAAGCTATAAATTTCTTAATAATAGTGCTACGTAATTTCAGAACTAAAAATAGTAGTTTACTCACTATACAAATGTGGATATGTTTTTTTCAATTTCTGCAAGTGATAGAGAATAAGACAAAAATGAGATTATAAGGTTGTTCTGGTTGGTTTGTTTTGAAGGTTTCTTCCGAAACAGGAAAACGTGGATCAACCAGCACATCACAAAGAACAGAAAGGACGACGAACAATGTGGTGATAAGAGATCCAAACGTTGTATTTCCAAACCCCCATCTTAGATTATTCGAAACCACCACCAGGTAATTAGTTACAGTGATTTTACAGCATCATGAAATTAATTACATTATAAAAGAGCTTCCCATTATGACAGATGATGATTTTGTTTATGCAGAGAACTAATGTGGGTGTAAAGAAGCGTCAAGGGACAGGGAATTCTCAAAGGACGATATCAATTTGTATACTCAAATTGCTTTTCACAATTCTGATTACTAGAAATTGCCACTCAATATTAAGTTAAACATTCATGTATTAATATAAACAATCTTATTTGTATACTCAAATTGCTTTTCACAATTCTGATTACTTCATTAGTATTAACATACACTTATGAAGCCTCAATACGTATAGTAATACCATAAGGATATGGAAATGGTATGGATAAGCTGATTACAAGTTATAGAATATTCATCAAATCAGATAAATTTATTTTATTTTATAATTATGGTAATTACAATTTATACAAGTATTTGTAATCATAAAAATAAAATATATTTTTGTAAATATCATAACTGGTGTTGACTATATGTATCAATAAAGGCATCTATTATATAGAACTTAAAAAGTATTAATTGTATATAATAAAGTTCACAATAAAATGTAACGCTACATTTTTATCTAATATTTATTCTTTCCTTCACCACTATCATCTAAACAAATATAATTTATAAATTCAATTCATTAGGAGACAACTTTACATTAAGTTTAATGGGTTGAGAGACAACTTAAGTCTAACATTATCATCACATGTATTTCCTTAAATGTTCCTCAATCTTGTTTCTAGGCTTAATTACCTACTTAGTCCCCGAGGTAATTTTCTTTTTAGTACCCAGTTTTAAAAATGTAGGCATTTGGTACCTATGTTTTGAAATTTGTATCAATTCAATCCTATCCAGTTAACGGCGTTATAATTGATGCGAGAAATTAAGGACGTTAATAATAGCCTGGGTGGAATAGCTATCAAATGTTTGAATGCATCTTCATTAACGTCCTTAATTTCTCGCATCAATTATAACGCCGTTAACTGCATAGGATTGAATTGATACAAATTTCAAAACATAGGTACCAAATGCCTACATTTTTAAAACTGGGTACTAAAAAGAAAATTACCTCGGGGACTAAGTAGGTAATTAAGCCTAGAAACAAGATTGAGGAACATTTAAGGAAATACATGTGATGATAATGTTAGACTTAAGTTGTCTCTCAACCCATTAAACTTAATGTAAAGTTGTCTCCTAATGAATTGAATTTATAAATTATATTTGTTTAGATGATAGTGGTGAAGGAAAGAATAAATATTAGATAAAAATGTAGCGTTACATTTTATTGTGAACTTTATTATATACAATTAATACTTTTTAAGTTCTATATAATAGATGCCTTTATTGATACATATAGTCAACACCAGTTATGATATTTACAAAAATATATTTTATTTTTATGATTACAAATACTTGTATAAATTGTAATTACCATAATTATAAAATAAAATAAATTTATCTGATTTGATGAATATTCTATAACTTGTAATCAGCTTATCCATACCATTTCCATATCCTTATGGTATTACTATACGTATTGAGGCTTCATAAGTGTATGTTAATACTAATGAAGTAATCAGAATTGTGAAAAGCAATTTGAGTATACAAATAAGATTGTTTATATTAATACATGAATGTTTAACTTAATATTGAGTGGCAATTTCTAGTAATCAGAATTGTGAAAAGCAATTTGAGTATACAAATTGATATCGTCCTTTGAGAATTCCCTGTCCCTTGACGCTTCTTTACACCCACATTAGTTCTCTGCATAAACAAAATCATCATCTGTCATAATGGGAAGCTCTTTTATAATGTAATTAATTTCATGATGCTGTAAAATCACTGTAACTAATTACCTGGTGGTGGTTTCGAATAATCTAAGATGGGGGTTTGGAAATACAACGTTTGGATCTCTTATCACCACATTGTTCGTCGTCCTTTCTGTTCTTTGTGATGTGCTGGTTGATCCACGTTTTCCTGTTTCGGAAGAAACCTTCAAAACAAACCAACCAGAACAACCTTATAATCTCATTTTTGTCTTATTCTCTATCACTTGCAGAAATTGAAAAAAACATATCCACATTTGTATAGTGAGTAAACTACTATTTTTAGTTCTGAAATTACGTAGCACTATTATTAAGAAATTTATAGCTTTTTCTTTTCTTGTAAAGACTGATGTGACCGTTTGTTTATGTTTTAGGTGAAAAGCTTACCTTCTGCATAACAAAGTTCTGGGGGACGACCAGGACATTGTGAATAAGGATTTTCTTATATTTTCCAGAAAATAAAGTAAAAAATAGTATAAAAATATTGACACAATGACATTATTACATGAAGTTATTCGGAGGAACATAATCATGATTTTTGAAATGGAGACAAAGAAAACTCAAATGAATCTTAAAACATTATACCTTAAAACGGGGTGCAATCTCATCCTTCCAGTTTTGTGAACTTGGTCTTTCACTTTTCCCAGTCCTTGCAGCAACCTACATACAGATCCAGATATTTAGTTTCAGAAAAAGCAAAGCCTATTGAAGAAAGTAGGATTAGTTGTATAAATCATTTAATAATTGGATAGTTAATTTACCGCGCTGTTTGATTGTGTTGCATTAAGAACTGAAGAGTTTGGTGGAAACTGGGGCAGCGCGTTCGGAACAAAAGTAAGAGGCGCTGCCGTTGAAGAACCCTCGTAAGACGATGGCTTACGAGAGAGGTAGAAACAGCAGCCAACTCAGTTATTGTGTCCTCAATAGTTTGAAAAGCAGTCTGGGAGTGTAAAAATGTTGGTAGAAAGGTTTCATGGTAGCAGTCAATGAACATATGAAGGGTAGTTGGTTCAAACTCCCCTTCCATGTTCTGTACATCATCCATTTCTGAATGACAAAAGTGATGAGAAAGAGAAGCAGTCAAGCACTCTATAAATAGCAAACTTTTTTTTTTTTGGTCATGAAAATTGGAAGACAAGGGCCAATCTCAGAAGATAATACAGACTGGATGCTTTGTTGTCAAAATATTTGAAACTGACACTGGGATGAACAGATTTTCGTAACTTCAATCACATAGTTAACTCTAACGCCATCCTCGTTAATACGACAAAACAAAATATAATATAAAAATTGGACCATTAACTATTTATATTAATACCTAAATTAAGTTTCAAATGTTACTATATTTTTAATTGTATTTTTATTAAATTTATTATTTATTGAATACTCACTGGTATAAATTAATAAAATAAGGATCTAAACTGACCATTATTTCTATTTCTTGCTGCCAAATGTTACAAATTTTTATATTTTTAATTGCCTCTCTTGTTATCTAATTATGTTATAAACTATGTCAATTAATCTTTATTTTATTTATTTTATTCGTAAGATTTTGTAATATATGTTTAGATAAAAGAATATTTTTTTTTGTATATATTAATTTTTCAATTTTACTTTTTTGATAATTTTTATTTAAAATTAAAATAACTATTTTATCAATTTTTCTCTTTTAACTGTTTTTTTTAAATTTAATCATTTTTTTTATTTGATCACTTTTTTAAACTTAGGGTTTTTTAATTATAAAACAACCTACAAAATAAATAAAAAGATTTACAATAAAGTTATTAAATTTATTTTATTTAATTTTACAGTTACAATAATAATAATAATTTTATTATTTTTTATTATCATAAAAATAGAGACACACATATTTTTCTTTTAATAATTAATATAAAAATGATATTACAATTAATATAAAACCACAAATTACTTTTATTATTTTTCTAAAAATTATGTTGATAGAATTCACATCATCATCTATAATGATAAGAAAAATTCTATTTCTACCATGATCATTATTATTATCACATTTTTAATAAAAATAATAAAATTCATTTATTATTTCATCCTTATCATTTTGTAGTAATAATAACTTATATTTTTAAGACAATAGTTATCTCACCTATTAACAAATAAATTAAATCATCTAAACTCATTAACTCAGTTAAAAAATATATACAAAAAATTAAAATATTTAATGCACTAAAAATATTTAATAAAACATTAATTATAATTTTCATACGAAGTTAAAATTTAATTAAGCTCATATTAATTTAAATAGTTTATTCATTGAATGCAATTAATTTCATATTATATCATGGCACACTTGTATAATCAATTCTGCTAGTTTCTTTAACTTTATCAATCCAAACAGATTACATCATCTGTCTCACACGTTCTTTAACTTGTTAATTTTATATATGACGCGTCTGACTTAAATGAAAAAAAAAATACAAATTTAAAGTTTAACTTTCTTTAAAGTTAAGTCATATTTTATTTTCAATTTACTGAAAGAAAATATGTCTGAAATATTTTGAAATGAGATGTGGAAAAACCTTTTTTTTTTAATTTTTGTTTATCAAAATATAAGAAAAATGTGCAAATTTAGGTACAGATATAATTGAGATATTATAGTAATATATAGTTTACATGTTTTCTTTTATTTATTTAAAAAATATGTGTGTGATCAGTTTTATTAACTAAGAGTAAAAATATTGTTGCTCCGAGGTTCCTTTTCTTACTTTATATAACTTTTATTTTTAACATTCAAGACAATATTAAATATTTGTTTATTTATACTTTTAACATTTTTTATTTGTTTAATTAATTTATATATTGTGATATAAAAATGGAAATGATCAAATACAAAATTTTATAAGTAATTTATTAAAATTGAAAAAGAAAACGTATTGTATTTCATAAATAACTCTAAAGCTTTTAATGACACACTTAAACATATATTTAATATATATAAATATAAATTGAATGTGCTATTAATGTATTTTTGATATCTTTTAAAAAATATTGATTGCTACAAGTTCTTTGACCATTATTTGAAAGATAGTAATAAATAACTATATTAATATATTATTAAATATAGTTGTTTTGTCTTGTCAGAAACAGTGTAACTGTACAAACTGAATGTCTTGTATTTAATACTAGTTAAATAATATTCCTGGGACAATCTTGCATATTAATATTTTTGGACCAATAACAAAGCATGCAGTCAGGATTTCAATTTTGCATATTAATATTTTTGGACCAATAACAAAGCATGCAGTCAGGATTTCAATCTGGCATATTAATATTTTTGGACCAATAACAAAGCATGCAGTCAGGATTTCAAAAAATGCATTCAGATGAGTTATGTTGACTTTCACATAAACGAGCTTTCAAATAATTTTAAAGATTTTTTATACTTGTTTTAACATAATTACAGAAAACATAATTTCATTAATATTGATTTAATTGTTTCTTAAAAATATATATTTTTAAAATACAAAAATATTCTTTTTTGATTTATACTCTTATACTTGTTAATTTGGTATTCCTTACATAGTTTGGTCCTGTCCCACGTCAGTTTGAGCTTGCAAAATTTACAAAGCTAAAAAGTTATTTATAAAAAAGATTTTAAAAGGCCAAAATATCTACAAGAGCCTTGTGGGTCAAGATCAACCCATGAACATTTTCTTAGAAAAAAAATTATTTTAAATACAAGAGAAAATATAATTAACTCCTAATTTGTTGTAAATCTAAGTAGTTTTAATTTGTCAAATAATTATATACAAACATTTTAATCAGACTAAATAGACTTGGAAAGAGATTTCAATAAACTTGATTGCTTCTTTATTGATACGCTGTCGTTGAAACTATCAAAAATACTACTTTTCAAGGCAACTTCAGTATTGTCAAGTAGTATTCAAGAAAGTAGATACGGTTAAAGTAACCTTGAGTCATCTCCCAATAAATACGAAATTATTTTTAATATTTGACTCTTATAAATGTTATGTAATGCTCAAGAACAAAAGTGAAAAATTATGCTAATGAAGTTAATGTTTGAAGAATGTTTAAAGAACTAATAGGAAACTTAGAAACAATTATAATGAAATAGGCTAATTCCACCACTTTTTCAAGATAGATTCATCATAGGTTATCCATAAATTATTGTTCGATTGATCATTAATCGGGTTTCAAATTAATTAAAGTACATTATTAATTAACTTGAGGGCGATCATATCGTTAACCAAAGTAAATTCTTAATCAAATGCAAGACCTTTCTAGATTATTCACAATGAATTCAACAAAGTACATTATTAATCAAATCCAATTATGTTTAATCATGTTTATTCTTAAATCTCCTAACCAAATTAAAAGTTGATTAATCAAAGTAAATTCTCAATTAATTATAATTGAAATTAATACCACCAATCAAAGTACATTCTCAATTAGTAGCAAAAACCCATTTAATCATATGAAAGTTCCTAAATTGAATCAAAGTAAATTCTCAATCAAACCTAGAAACCCTTGAACTCATAGGATCAATATGCATGTAGATTCAAACACCTTATGATGCAGAAATCATTACTTGTAACTTGATTGAGAGACGAAAGACATAGAAGAAGGATAACTCAAATCAATAATCAAAAGAAACAAATACATTAATTCAACTTAACCTCAGGATTCATAATGAAATTACATTGGAATAGCCAAGCTTAACTCTCTATGAATGAAGTGGAATACATGGTAAAATAAAAGNTAATATTTACAAGGATTAAAATTATAAACTGTAACAATTGAAAATCGTGATAAATCCGAGAATTGAAATAACTGTCATGACAAATATATTTTAATTAGTATTTTTGTTAGAAAAAAAGGTAAAATTTAATAACAATAATAGCTACAAAATACATTTTATCATTATTTATTATATTTTGACAATTAAAAATTATATTTCATTATCATTTAACACTCTTAGAAAATTTGAGAAATTGTTAAATATTTTTAAATACATTTATTTTATAATTTTATAAATTTTTCCCAACTCCAAAATTTATTTATTAATTACTTTTGAATTGTATTATACTTCTACAGCAAACCAAAAAAATATTTGTCTAGAAAATGTGATGAACAAGACTATATATCTAGATTGCATATTCATGAAGGAATTTTGCAGATTCAACTAATAACGAGATCTCCTTATTGTCATATAAAATAAAACACAAGATAAAAACATCAATCTTTTTGAAATTTGAACAAAATTACATATTTCATCTAAATGCAAAGAATCACTAGTGTTGAAAGAATTTTAGACGTCTGTTATTTTGGACTTTTAACGTCTAATATCTGTCTGACGTCTATATGGGTGACGTTAATGAGACGTCAGACACTATAGGTCAGACGTATGTGAGGTTGCGCCTGACTCATGGTGATTCGAGTTTACAACTTTATATTTTAGTTGAACAGAATGTATTGTACATTTTTTTATTGGATGATTTTAAAAATGTACTGGAGGGAATTGGAGGACTGCAAAACGCAAGAAATCACAGCCGAAGAACACCGCCCAAGGAGACGAGAATAAATGTACCAAAACCCAACGAAAACGCATTTTAATGGGTTCAAATAAAAGATAATGCATCAAAGAGTGATGTAATCAGAGTAAAATTAATTTAAAACGGTGCAAAAGTGAGAAAACTAACCTGAAAAGCATAACCCGTAGAGAGAAAACGCGATGAAGATGATCGAAGATGATGAACAATGAGTGCGCATAACGGCTGTCTCACGTTCGCAGTGTTTTAATGTCGATATTTAGAAGTCGGTTCCCCCATAACAGACGTCCAAAGGGCTTTAGAAGTCGATTACCCCATAATAGACGTCTAAATGGAGTCAAAAAGTGACTTTTTAAATTTCTGGGTTGTGTATTTAGACGTCGCTTCCCCCAATAACAGACGTCTAAATGACTTTAGAAGTCGAAGTGGCGGGGTCAGACGTCTAAATGGAGTCAAAAAGTGATTTCCTCAATTCTTGGGTTGCATATTTAGACGTCGGTTCCCCCCATAACAGACGTCTAAATGGCTTTAGAAGTCGGAGTGGCAGGATCAGACATCTAAATGGAGTCAAAAAGTGACTTTTTAAATTTCTGGGTTATGTATTTAGACGTCGGTTCCCCCAATAACAGACGTCTAAATGACTTTAGAAATCAGAGTGGCGGGATCACACGTCTAAATGGAGTCAAAAAGTTACTTTTTAAATTTATGGGTTGTGTATTTAGACGTTGGTTCTCCCAATAACAGACGTCTAAATGACTTTAGAAGTTGGAGTGGCGGGATCAGACGTCTAAATGGAGTCAAAAAGTTACTTTTAAAATTTCTGGGTTGTGTATTTAGACGTCGGTTCCCCCAATAACAGACGTCTAAATGACTTTAGAAGTCGGTTCCCCCCATAACAGACGTCTAAATAGAATAAAAAATTATTTTTTTAACTTTTTCGTTTAGTTTTGGCGTCTATTCGGGGGAGTCGACATATATGAGTATTTAGACATTGGGCCCCGCCATAACCGATGTCTAAATAGTATTTTTATTTACGAAAAATGTCACCGGTCAATTTTTACGTTGGATATTCGAGGGTCAGATGTTTAAAGGGTGACGTTAAAGGTCTTTTCTGCACTAGTGAATAAAGGAAACATTGTGTACTTAATTAATATACTAGTTTTTTTTGTTTTTTTTAATATTTTATTTAAGATTCTTCCTTTGTTCTCAGTGAAATAATATCTATTATTGTATTTATTTATTATTCTTCCTTTATTCTAAGTAAGTAATTAATTGATAATTATTATGAACAATTAATAAGAATAATAGTTATTAATTGAAAATTAATAAATAATGAAAATAAGATAATTATTGTAAACAATTAATAAGAATAATACTTATTAATGAAAAAATTAATGAATAATGAAAGTCATTTATTAGTAATTAATAGGTTAATTTATTAATAATTAATGAGTTAGACCTAATTGGAAGTCCATTATAAGATTTATAAATATATGTTTGAATGGGAAGTCAAGTAATTACTTTTGACTACTCATCTTTACCATATAATTATCAAGTAAAATTACTCACTTGATCATCAGAGTGTCTTTGATAGGTACTCACACACATGACTTGGATAAGAAGGAGACAGCGAACAACGTAACTCGAATGATGGAAGACCATGAGGGAGTCCACCCAGTTTTCAGAACAGCATGGAGTGCTTTGAGTATGTGACCTCAACCCCGTACCCGAAACAATTTGGCTCGCCGTGGGACCGAGCAGCATCCCCTCTAGCTACAAGGAACCAGACAAGTGTAATGTGCTCAACCTAGTCACTTGGCCCCAGCCTTCTTGCTGTGTAATGTGCTCAACCTTGGCCTGATAGTCTTGCACAACTTTGTACATGACAACTTGGTGCATGACTGAGCATTGTGTCTTTTTTCAAGTCTTGAAAGTGTGGCCAATCATTTTGGACGTCCAACCTTATCACAACATAATATGGCTACAATTTTAATCGCTCAGCTTGATATGACATTTTATCGTTTCTACCTGGTCAAGTGTTAGTGACGAGACCAAACGATCCCACCTCCAACAACACGACATGCTCCCAGGTTGGTCCTCTTGGCATTATTCATAGCCTCACGTTTGTAGTGTTTTTAAAGCCTTGTAAATAGCAATCTTTGGCCTCAAAATTGTTCCTCTTCATCTGCATTGATAGTACGGCTTGGTGCCTCCATTCACAACAAGGCTATCTCAAGCCTTAAGGTCTTCTCTCGTTCGGCACCCACTGGTCTCAAGCTTATAGTTGTTCAGTTTCGATTGAAGAACTGATCGGCGGTTTCTACCTCGCATCTTGGCCTTATCCATGCCTCAACTATCAACCTTTGGCATCAAACTTCCCCTAAAGTCTCAATCGGTATCTGTCTGATTTAACTCTTCCACAACCTTGTCCGATATACTGGTTGACTTGTCTCCACATTGATCGACCTCATACGTTCAACGTCAAGCCTGGTGCTGGACTAGCATTCATAGCCTGATGTGCTTTCCATATTGATGACCTTGCCTCATCCCTGCCTAATTAGGCTTAATATCAGCGGTGCAGTCACCTTTGACCTCAAGTCATGGTTGTTCAGGCATCAACCACTCAGCCCTAGCCTAGCTCCAAAGTTAACTGCCCGGCCAAGGTTTCGGCCATTCATTATGGACCATTTTTCTTTTGTGTAGGATATAACTTAGGTAGATCTGAGTCTCTCTCCTGCTCGATCAGTTGGCCCTACATGTTCAGCCTCATCAAGCCTCAATGGCTTGGCTTTCGTTCAAGCCCCAACCAGTCACCTCAACCCTTTTCTAGTGAGCGTTGTTTATCCATACAATCACGATCAACGTCCTTAGCTCTTCTACAAGTCAAAAGGCATTAAGCACTAACATCTTGGCCGTGACACATCCTAATATGGATTCCTCATTTTGGCCTTCAAACGTTCAACCGAAGATCGAACGATCTCGCTTGCTTTGTCATCCGGCCTTATAGCCTAAGCTAGCTTGATATTAATTGTCTAACCTCATAAATGTGTAAGTCAGATAGACTACACTTTTTTTAATCGTTCAAATTTGAATCGCTCCTTTTCTTCTGTGCAAATGATAGGACCTTGCATACAAACCACTTGGCCAACTTTGAGCAAACAGCCGGTAGGGAATATTTTTCAACTACTGTCGAGCCCTTCACGGGTGGTCAGGGAACGTGTTTCAACTCCTGACTTACCTTCATCCAGCTAGTAGGGAATGTTTTTCAACTCTTGTCGAGCCCTCCACGGGTAGTCAGGAAATGTTTTCCAACTCCTGACTTACCTTCAATCAGCCGGTAGGAAATGTTTTTCAACTCCTATCGAGCCCTCCACGGGTGGTCAAGGAACGTTTTTTAACTCCTGACTTACCTTCAACCAGTCGACAAAGAATGTTTTTCAACTCCTGTCAAGCCCTCTACGGGTGGTCAGAAAACGTCTTTAAACTCATGACTTACCTTCAACTAGACCGCATGGAACCTTTTCTAACTCCTGCCTTACTTGAAACGAATGGTTGATGAAGCTCATGATCTTTGTTGAACATATACAACAACACACAAAGACAAGTGTCAAAGGTAAAACTAATTTGCATAAAAAGCGGACTACCTAAAACCCCTTCGCAGATTATATCAAGCTCGGGCTTAGCGGACGTTGTACTGTATGACCACCCGGTTAACCAAGGACCGGGCGGTCGACCATCCAACAACGAAATGACCGACTGGTGAGAAACAGTAATTAATTGATAATTAATATGAACAATTAATAAGAATAATCGTCATTAATTAGAAATTAATAAGAATAATGAAAGTCATTTATTCATAATTAATGGCTTAAACATAATTAAAAGCTCATTATAAGATTTATAAATATATGTTTGAGAAGGGAAGTCAGTTAATTACTTTTGACTACTCATCCTTACCATATAATTATTGAGTAAAATTACTGATTTGAGAGTTGGAGTTCCTGTGAAAGGTATCCACTCACTCGACTTGGACAAGAAAGAGATAGAGCGAACAACATAACTTAAATGATTAAAGACCGTTAGAGAGCCCATCTGGTCTTCAGGATAACATGAAATGCTTTGAATAAGAGACCTCAATCCTCTACCCGAAACAAAAGGTATATTGAATTTAAATAAGACATTAAGGAAGCAAATTTGGAAATATGCATTCAAGAACCTACTGTTACAAAAATTCATGAAATTACTAATAGAATTTTACCGACAAAAATAAATTTATCGGTAAAATTCAATTATCACTTAATTTTATCAATAGAAAAATTCGTCAATATATATATTTCATTTACCGACGAAAAAAATCTACCGATAGAATTCGTTAATAATATATATTTCGTTTATTGACAAAAAAATATGTCGATAAAATCCGTCAATAAATGAATTATGCATTAACGAAAGAAAAATCCGCTAGTAATCCATCGATAAAAATAACGACAAATTTCTCATCCAAATTTTGCTTAAATGTCAACATATACACGAGTTTATCTTCTTAGAGACTCTAGTTTTTCGTCTTCTTAAAGTCTCCTTGCCACCATTGCAACTCGCAAAGACTACAACCCAAAATCTGCTCATGGTTGGTCCTTACCATCACTGCAACTTGTCACCATTGTAATCCACCATCACTACAATTCAAAGTCTAGTCACCACTCTCCCTAGAACCACTATAAGTCGCCACCACTAATACCCACCACCACCACTACAACCCACGATGTTCGCATTTAAACTTTTCCCATAAGCCCGAATAATATTGACGCAATAGTACAATTAGAAACATCACTAGTGTTGAAGACATTTTCTTCCTTCCATCTTTCTCTCTTAGATCTGAGAATCTTGGAAATAAACTAGTTGTTTGATTGTTTGGAAATAAACTAGTTGTTTGTGTGATGCTCTAGTGGTGACATAAAGAAAGAATAAGAAGGAGGGAGGAGAAAGAAGATGAACAAGATCACAGTGTTTATTGACGAATTTTACTAACGAATTTTACCGACGAATTTTACTGTAGATTTTTTTTTGTCGATTATTACTGGCGAAACAGAAATTTCGTCGATTATTACTAACGAAACATAAATTTCGTCAATAAAATCTACTGATGATAATTTTATCGACAAATTTTTTATCACTGATAAACCATTAGTAATTTTAATTTATCAACCTATTTTATATGTTATTGATGAATTTTGACCGTTAAAAGTATTAATTTTTCTTGTAGTTTACTAAATCTTGTCACATGCAAACTAAATATTAAAAATTTACAGGTTATCATTAATTAAAATATATTTTCTTTGAAATAATTATGAACTACAAGGTCAAGCACACGGTACAAAACTTTATAACCTTGAGCCTATGCTTAAAATCTTTATAGATCAAATTCTATCTCAATTCATGACAATGTGAACAATATCTCCATACCAAAATATTCATAGAAAAAGTAAAGTCTATATGGAAATACTTGCCCATGACCTGAACAAACCATAAACAAAGGAACAAAATATCAACAAAAATAATCTACAAATATTTTATTTTTGCGTTCCTAAATGAAGGGGGTGGCGACTGGTCAGGCGACTGGTCAGGCGAACAACTAAAACAAAATGGGGACAACTAAAACAAAATGGGGACACAGAATACATTTTAAGTTTTTATTGATTTCTTAAGTCAGGGCAAAATGGTCATTAAAAACCCTAAAGGGGTGCAGGAAAAGAAGAGAGTGGTGCAGAAAGCAATTACCCACTTTTATGTGACTGATTTAGCGAATAATTCAAATGGGCTTCTCAGGTCTAGCTCCTTGGTTTTTGGGCTAAGAGTTTTTAATGTGATAATTATATTTATTTTTAACAAAAAGTAATATTATTTTATTAAAACGTATACATCATAATTTATATATTAAAAATTAAAATTAATTTCACGTAAATAAATTTAAAACATTCATATTTTAGTTTGAACTTTTAGATCTATTTTTTATTTTTATTTTTTAAATGAACAAAATGACTCTTTCACTTTACATAAAACTGGACTAACATAAAAACATATAGACCATTTAAAATACAACTAATATTGACAGTTGATTTGAATTGTGAATGGGTTCAAATTACAAAAAAGAGATTATAGTTAGTCTATCATATTATTCTGGATATCTCCTTTATCATTTTAATATGAAAAAGTGCTATCATATACTAATTACGGTATAAATTCTTGCTTCACTCGAGACACATTTTTTAATAATATGTATAATCCTGGGATAGATTTGTTAAATTGGTCTATTTCATAATATTTGATCTCATGGATGGAAACAAAAAAAATTCACAAGATAAAAAATATTTTTTAGTAAAAAAGGTTAACAAGGTTAAATGTCTATAAAGTTGTATGGCTAGATTAACTCATAGACCTTCTTTTAACACATGTTAACTATTTTATTTCTATTAATATATTTTTAATAATTTTTGAAAGTTTTTTTATTAAATTAATATATTGGTCTAATTGATGTTCAATATTACCAAAACGAGTTTTGACGTCCGTTATTTTAAATCTTTGGTGTCTGTTCAAATTTCGATGTCATAGCGTGAAACGTCAATTTGACGTCGAAAGAAAGAAGAGACATTGATTGACGTCAAAAAACTAGTATATCTGATGTCCAAGACTGTTGGGTAACATACCTTGACCGTTGAGTGCAATTTCCAAAGATAGTGAAAAATGGCCAAATTGACATCGAAATTTATCGTAGCCGATGTAAATGAACGTTTTTTAATGCATTAACAAACGTCCATCCTAAGATTTTTTTAATAAATAATTTATTTTTACAATTTTACCAAACTTGAAAAGCAAAAATGTAGGAGTTTAACATTTCATGTATCAAGAACTCAATTTTAACTGTGTATGTACTAATCAAAACTATAAACTAAAGCTATCGCAAGTAAAACTAAAAATTAAAGCTATCAAAACTCAAAGAATTAAAACTAAACTAATGTATATCCTAACTCAATCACTCTAAAAGATATGTTGTCCACTCTAATCGTATCTTCTTCATTATAGCCTCTATTATTGGTGATAGACTATTGAACCGCTGCAAAAATAAGCAACTTTATTATGTTTGCATTCTAATGTTTAAAGTTAAATGTGATTTGTAATATGTGAAAGATATATTATACCCTCAGTCTAATCATCTCTAATTTATGCTCGAATGATAGTCTTAATCTAGGACATGACATAGTAGTCGCCGCATGCTTATGAATCTAACTACTTGTTACACTAAACATAACAAAGAAAGTAATCAAATATTAAGGTCTAAAGTTCACATATGAAAATTAATAACCTAAAATTCAATGAGTTCTAACCTTTAGATACAATATTTGAATTTTTTGTGCTTTGCGCCAAATACTCTTAAATCTCATTCTACCTCTACCGGTCCTTTATTCAACTTGTATAATTTTGTTATCAGTTTTGCTAGAGGAATATCCTCTATTTCTGCCATGTCATCCTCTTTATGGATTGTAGGTTTACGCATTGGTTGTTTCTTAGGAAAGAAGTACTAAAATAAATATTTTAAAAGTTATAAATCATGACGACCAAAAAAAAACTTTGTTGCATCACCATCTTCCATTAGATATGCTTCAACACCTTCCCCTCATTTGCTTACACCAATAAGGTGATTATCGCAAAAGAAATAAACATAAGTGCACGACACACGAAAAGAAACAATAAGGTAAGATAATGTGCAAAAGAGTTTTCATAAAACAAACATAAAGATATTATCATATATCACTCATTCATAAAAACAACCATACCATATACGAAGACTCATACTAGACTCAATTATATGGATACATGTATTGATATCAGACTCTGGTCAATCATAGACTTGTGATGGTAAAACAAGTTACTCGTCCAAGTTACGACACACAAGCTTATTCCATCAACTATTTTTGGTCAAGGTAAAGTCCTTAGACTAGAACCTCATATACCTCTTACCATGTACCTCATCCTTCTGTACTTGAGATTAGATAGTTATTAGAGTGACATGATAACTCTCAATATTTGAATCAATACACATACACTAATGAAACATAACCATAGAATCTTTCCACAAAATCCTTGGAATAAATTACAACAAATATGCTCATATCCATTAACAAGCTCATCCTCATCACCATACATCATTATTCGCATGCATATTTATCCATAAATCTATCAATCATTCTTAGATAAATATCATAAACCAACAACTATCATTTTAACATCATATAGTCCTCCATTAAACATACCAAAAAAGTACGTATACATTGAGTTAAACTCGATTAATTTCGCTCAATAAGAATATATATGCACTCAGTGAATAGTTCGTGAAAACATACTTACCAAATAGTTCGTTCAACGAGATTCACACAAAAGTCACCTAGTGAAACTTGTCTCGTAGGTTGTTGCTAAGTTAATGAATTCTTTGACATTGGCTTCGTCCAGCGAGTATATTATCGCACCAAGTTAATAGCTCTATGACTTTAACTTCGCCCAACGAGTACATTCTTGCCCAGTGTCCACCAAATCAATATCTCTCTAACTTTGACTTTGTCTAGCGAGTATATTATCACCCAACGACCACCAAGTTAGTAGCTCTTTGACTTTGGCTTCATCAAATGAGTATATTCTCGTCCAAAAAGTCGACGTAATTCTATATAACATAATGTTATATATTTATGTCATTTCAATCCTACAAGTTCAGTCCAACAACTAACAGATATGCCAAAACATACCAAATTTGAATTATATAACATTCACTTACTCAAATCATCTCATTAAGAATACCAATCTGACAACATTCTCAAATTTCAGCATATAATCAATTCAGGCAATTTAATAACCTAACCATAATTCAATAGATCACACTCATCACATAGCTCGTTCAATCAGTCAATTCAACATACAATCATAAAATTAGAAATTCAAAGTATATATAACTTAAAAACAATGAAATTAGCTTCCCTTACCTAACCAACAATTCATAATATCTTAATTAGCGAAACTCCTCTCAACTAATAAATGTTCTATCTACATGTAAAAACATCACAATAACAATCATGACATATATTATTATGATCACTGATCAATAAAAATTTATATAGAGTACTAAAAATATGCATGTAAGTGGAAGAAGACTCACATACAACAAATAACATAAAAAGACAAAGAAAAGAGTTGAAATTCAATGGGAAAATTGATCCATCCAATTTGAAAAACTCACTATGAAAATCAATATTATGAAATCAGTTCCTTAATTAGACAGAAAAAAAAGAAATCTTAAAAAAAATCAAATAATTTTATAAAACTGATTTTTTAAAAAATAGTGCGTTTTAAAATAATAAAATTTGTTGGTGACAAAACTATTTATATTAAAATTATTTTATTTTTAAAGTAATCCAATTTCATTATTTAAAACCATTATCATCTATATATATAATTGTTATTATCACTTTTTCAAAAGTAATTGGTTTATAACTGTTTAAAAATATTTTATTTTAATACTAAATTAGTTTTAAACATGTACGTCGCTATGACATTTTCTTGTGAAAATTTCCTTTTATAATATACAATTATTATTTTTCTACTTTGACAGTTTTCAAAATTATAAAAAAAAATGTCATCAATGAAAATTTACATTACAAATTCAAATTTTAAAAAATGTTTCCAAACCAATTTAAAAGACCATTACTAAAATATATTGTTTCAAAAACACGTTAAATAACTATATATATTTACATTAACTATAGTAATGAAACATCTATCTATATATATAT
>NW_025903946.1:27589-43521 GCF_018835915.1 Vigna umbellata
TTCTTGTTCACGAGATATTTAATTTTAACACATTTATTTAATGTGTTTGTATTTTTGTGTTTATTTAACTTATTGTAATTTTATGATCAATTGTAAACTCAATCTGTGAAACATTTAAAATATATTGTAACATGTACGTAGTTTTTTTTTTTAAGATTTTGTTTATGCAAACTAAGTCATATATCCGCAACCCAATTATTACGTATGACAAACTAACAAAATTAATTCACAATTTTTATACAAGTTGTTCTACTCTAACCTATTTTGTGTGGGACCAAATGCCAAAATGTTAAAATGAGACCGATCAAACCACATTATTATTTCTACTTGATTCGTTTAAGGTTTGATTTAACTTTTATTCGTTTAATAAAAAAATTATATTTCAACTTTTAAAAAGAATAATTAAATAAAATAAATTTGACCTTAAAAGAAACTTATTAATTTTGTGTTTTATAATTAGGTCTACTGACCTTCTTAACTTTTTGGCTTATTTAATTGTTAACCAGTTTACATGTTAACATATTTACATGTTATAATATAAAGAACTACAAGAAAATCTTTTATTACATCTGTAGGTAAGAAAATCTTTTAGTTTTTCTATTGATCCATATATATATATATATATATATATATATATATATATATATATATATATATATATATATATATATATATATACAATTTTTCAAATAATTAAACTTCTGTTTATTGTGAATTTTAAGTCATTACGTCTTCAAAACAAATTCAATCCTGATCCTGCCAATGAATCTTTTTAATTATTTTTCGATAATGCTACTCTCTTAAACTATTATATTATTTCATATTTATCGGTTTTCTCTTTAGTTTATCCTATACCAAATGAAACGTAAAAGTGTGGGTCTTGCATTTGAACAACCATAAACTATTTTACGTTTTCTTCAGTGGGTGGATATAAAAGTCAACCCATCTCAGTCGTTAACGTATCTAATTAAATCAACTTAATAGCTCACGTGAACAGCGGTTTCATAAATCCGGACAACCAGCTTGTGGTGGGTCCCAACTATAATTACAGTTTCCGAGGAACATTACGTAAGCAGTATAAATACAAGACTGAGTTTGTACGGTAGTTCATGGTCTTTATTTGCGAGTAATGATTTAATTAATAAGAATTAAGCAAAATAATTAATTTACTTATTATAAATCGAGACTTATTAAAGTACCCCATTTCTAATTTGAAAATTATAAACAGTAATGCACGAAACCTTACAATTTAATATTTTATGCACTTGAATTTAAAACATCCTGAAATATTTCACTTCAAATTTATTATTTTTAATTTTTTAATAACAACATAGATGACATGCAAGCTTATCACTGTTATTTATGAAAAAGTAATAATTATTACACACTTTTATATTCATTTAATATTTAATATAGAAGATAAAATCTTTCGTTTTTATTTAATTTTGAATACAAAGATAAAATGAATATGAAATATAAATTTTTTAATTCTTTTAAGAAAAAATAATTTTTTGACATAATTAAACTTCTTACGTTGATTTGACACTAATTTTTGTAATTTTTTATTTTTTTTTAAATACAAAAATTTATTTTTTTATGATCAATTTATTTTTTTTGTGTCAAATGGACGTAAAAGTATGTTATGTCTTTCCTTTCTTGAAAAGAATAAATTAAAAATTAAAAAAATAATATTAAATAAAAGTAAAAAATTTAATTGTGTGAAATAATTTTCTTTCTAAAATTAATAGAAAAAAATGTAAAGAAGTTTACACAGTGTAATTGTCCAAGTGTCTGTTTATACAAAGATGACATTAAGATTTTAGCTTAGATGGTAATGCAAGTTACGAGAATCTTCCGCCATGAGTCAGTCCCAGGTTTTATCCACATGACGACAAAGCATCCCAGTTTGTTCTTTTTGAGAGAGCGTCTTGTCTTCCATTTACTTGTGACAGAAGAGAGTTGTGGTTTCGTTTGTTATTTAGTATTGTATCGAACTTGTTTCTCTCTCTGGTTAATCACAAATGGAAGGTTTACACAACATGGATGGTGAGTTTGAGGCAGAAAATCTTGATACGTTCTTTGATTGGGACGATGACCAATTCATACCAACATTTTTACAGAGTGACACTTCCATCACTGCTTTGGAAGATCTAAATTTAATGGAAAATTTTAATTTCCAAACTGAGGTTCCTCCTGTTAACCCCTCTGCAGTAAGGACTAAGCTGCCTCTCTTTCTCTTTCTTACCTTTTATAATAAAGTTTTAATCATCTTGCTGTATTTGTGTTTTTTTTTTTAATTGTTTTTTTTGGTTTTTTTTTTATGTAATTTATTTGTAAAAAAAATTAATTAAATGGGTAATTTTAAAAAAAATTAAAGTGTGCTTATTTCTTGTCTAATTGTTTAGAAAATAAGAATAATTAGATGTTTAAATTTACAAGATGATCTTTGTCTTTGAAAGGGAAAGATTTGACAATCATTGAGCCCCAAATGCATTTTCATATTTTTCTAGCGTGTGTAATAAATAATGTAAAAAAGAGTAAGGAATTGTTCATATATATTTTTCCTCTTTCATATATTATTGCCATTTATCAACTGCAAAATTTTTAAGATCTAACAACGTATGTGTAGCACAACAATGAGCACAATTGATTAATTAAACTATTCTTTGGAAAACATATCACACGGCACATTGTCACGTAAGAGAGGAAATAGAAATGTTTGTCTGTGCAGGCTGTTAATGGCAGTGAATTTATATGAATGATCCAGGTTATGGAATCAATAGACCAAGCAGAAACTCAGGTCCAACTCACGGACCCAGCATCTTGGTTTTCCCAGGGACCCTCAAGTACTATGGCTTTCGGTTCCGTTCCAAATCCACTGCCATCACCACCAACCACTTCTGTTCTTAATGGAACCCAACTCATCAACTCTTTACCATCCCTGGTAAATTAATGATTCTTCATAATTTCTTAAAATAAAAACACCTAACATCTTAATTCTTTTAATGCATATAAGATGACAAGTAAATACTTCGTTGCGTAATTTAATTAGGAGGAATTGATGTTCGACGGTGAAGGTCCATCTTTTCCAGGACTCGATTTGACCCAAACTGCTTGCTCCAATCAATTCCCAGACTTTCAAGATCAAAATGTGCTTGCGTAAGTTTTCCTGTCATTTTATGAATTGTAAATTTTATATCTCATCATAACTAGTCTTGAAATGTTTGTTTGTTTACTTTCTGCATCCCATGGTGTAGGCTTGAAGATCTTCATTTTAATGGCGAGCAAAACACATTCGACATCAATAATTTCAATGTTAACCAATCATCCTCTGTTAATCCAGCGTTGGTCCACCCAAACCCCGTGAGTATAATTGTTGAAAAACATGTTCAACAATTAAGGTTGTACTACACATGTTCCATAGTGTTTGGTTTTTGGTTAACCAATATATCTGGAGTTGTATGCAGGTACAGGTGAGCCCAGCGAATGAAACATACTCAAGTGGATTGTTTGCGTCAACCCAGAGACCGGAGTTTTTTCCGGTTCAGAATCATATCGGTGATTCCCTTGCTGCATGGAACTCTAGGTGCTCTTTGCCTTTTTCTACTTCTACTTCTACTTAACCCTTACCCAGTTATCCCCTCTCCTTACAAATAATGAATCCCACAAGAAAACAAAATTACGAGTCTCACCATATGAAACTCCACCTCTTTGGTCACTGTGAGACTCACAGCTTTGTATCTTCCGTAATAGCTTTTTCAAGCTTGCAATTAAACACGTTTTAATGATTGCTTCCATGTTCTGACGTTCAATTGAATATGGATTTTTAACAGTGGGCCCCAGCAATTCGAATTCTCTTCTTCTGATATCTATGGAGCACAAATCGCACCCAATTGCATGCAGTAAGATTTCATTCATCTGCTACTTATTGCAATCACTCGATCAACAAGTTAAAAGCAAAGTGCATTAAGTGTTTATTTTTTGTTCAGGCCATTCTCTACAGTGCAGAATCAAGTGGGCCATTCCTCTGAATTGCGGCATATTCATGATTTACAATCTCAAAGTTCTATGGGGCCTGTCAACTCATTGTATCTATCTATAGTTTCACCTTTTCTTGTTTTGGAAACATGCTTCTACGTGAAATTTACTGTAGTGTCTTTCACTTTTTAAAAATCAGCTTAAAGTACCAAGCGCGTGGTTGCGTTTTTCTTTTTCTTTTTTGTCTTAGGTTGGAGCCATACTCGGATGTTGACACTGCTTTTGTCACAATGCCAGCAATTCCTTATCAACTTGGTTGTAGACCTTTGCTGCCTAAGCCTGCAGTTCCTTCTGCATCCTCACTTGCCAATTATGGTCAAAAACCTAGCTTATTTGCGACAAGCAATTCCCAAAGATCCGGATCTTCAGGGCCTCCGACCAATCCAATGTTTGGCCTCAAATTTCCTCTCTGGTTACTAGTTCACAAAAAATTTCCATTTAAGGCTTTATATACTAATTTTAAAACTTTAAATAACCAACCATATATATATTCATTTATCTCTCTTGTTACTTTGTAGAGATGTCAAAAGATTGTATAGGAAAGAAAAAAATAACATCCCTTCAAAGAATGGATTAATCAAACTTAATACATACAGATAGCGTTGAGGGAATAACTATACCAAAAAAAAGTTAGCCATAAAAATATTAAAATAACTTTTAAATTGCAATATTTTTAAAATGGATATCCATTTATCAAATATAACATTGCATTTGTTGGGTTAATAAGATTCCTTTATTGCAGGTATTCCCCGTTTCAGGATCAGCGCCTTCATCCCCAAGTCACTATGCCTAATATTCAAGGACAGCAAAGTCGTGCCTCAATGCAACAGTGGTGAGAATTCAATTTATCAATAACCATTAACACTAATGCCATGTTTTTCATGAAGCGTACAATAATTTCTATATGTTGTAATAATTCATTACTTTTCAAATAAAGGTCCCCGGGTGCGCCCAATCACATTAATAAATATAATCAAAGGATGAATACCCCTAATCTGCGACGGCGTAGTAGCACAAGTCCTTGGGTAACTGGAGCATCAAGTTCACGAGTTTCTACCTCCAGGGAGGCTAAGATTGCTCCTGGTTTAAGGTATAAATAATACTTAAAAAGTTTCATTTCCTTGATAAAAAGCTCAATAATAACATAACAAAGTTTATCCAGAATACAAGAAGCCACTATTCCGAAGAATGAAGTACGGACTAGTCCGGACAAGGGAAATCTTCAAGGAACTTCATCAACTAGGTAGATTAGTTCAGCTATCTACGATTTCTCTTATAATTTATAGCTTGTAAATTCGGATACCAGTGAATATTGGATTTGTTGTTATTTACATGGTTGAATTTGTTTATAGGTCCGAACCTTCTGAAGCGATTAGGAGGATTCTAAATATGAATCCTTCGCGGTTGGTTAGGCGTCCCATCGCTGCTGAACAAATTCAAGGCAGCCACCTATCCGAAAGGGTAAACATATCCACAACGTGCATTATTTATTTATTTATTTTAAGTTATAGTTATGAACATCTAAGATCAACACTTTTAGTTACACAGCTAAAGCTGAAAAAAATGTGCGTTGTACAGGCACGTTATGAACCACCATCTCGTGGTCGTCCTCCAAAACGACGCTTTGAAGAGTATTTTCAACGTGAAAGGGTAAGCGATGTACTCGAATTTGAAGGAGTAAACTGTTATCTTAATTTCTGAAAAAATAAAAAAATTATCTCTTTACTTTTAAAGGTCTTTGAAAGTGTAACATATGCTGTTACATAATTATATATAGTTTTATAAAAGAGCGAATATATATACTTTGTTTTTCCTTTTACTGTGATAAAGAATATATGAACCCTAGAATGATGCAGTCTTCTGCTTGGTTTGTTTTGTTAGGTTTCTTCCGAAATAGGAAATGCTGGAACAACTCCAACATCTCGACAAGCCCTACATATTCCTTACAGTTATCGAAACGCCATAGCCCCAAATCCCCCATCTGCTCCTAGGTAGAGTCTGCAGCTCATAAGTCAATAATGCTGCTCTTCTCACCATACTTTCAACATTTAACTTAAAAGTAGTGAAGAAACTGAAAATTTTCATGGTGTGAATTGTCAGGTTTTCAAAATCTCTCTATGACATAGAATATGAGAGGAAAGGTCATCCCATTGACCCCCTTCTTAGATTATTTAAACGATCACCAGGTAATTATAATTCTCTAAATCACTCTTTTCATGAAGAAATTTGATAAAACATTGTCAGTAATTTGTTGTCTTCTTATTCAACAATATTCTAATAAGTTGCTGTAAGTTTATATATCATTGTAGAAACATTATTTATAGAAAGCCAGTATTGCATATTTTTGAGCTGAAAACAAATGGTGATTTTCTTCATGCAGAGAACTAGTTTGCCTGGAGTTTTCAGAATATATGACACCATATCTTTCCTCCAGAGCAGCTAGATTAGAAGATTTCAATTTGTATCTTTAAAAACTCATTAGTTGCAGACAATACTCATAAACAAAGACTAGTTTTGTCAATATTATTCGCACATCTAAGATTTGACATAAAACAAAGAATAAGGGTTATGTAATATATTTTCGTGTGCAAGTAATATTATCTGTGATGTTGGTTTCGGTCTACCAAAGTACTCCTGGGTGGCTTTATTATTTTGGCCTGTGTTAATGTTTCTCGGGCAAACAGACAGACTAAACCCTAAGATCTTAACCGCTAATATGTCGAAATAGAATAATCTCTAGTTTGGTTGTCATTATTCATTGTCAATAATTTAGTGAAAAATGTTTTTTTACACCAAATACAACACTTATCCGAGAGATGAAAATTATTATTAGCAAAAATGTTGAGTTGCTCAGTTTAAGAAATTAATTATTATTACATGGCTTTACTTTCCTATTTTGAAGTTTTGGAAAGTGTTTTTATTAATTGACCTATTGTTTATATTTAATTGGGATAAATTTAAAATGCCTTTGGTTATATTTAATATTTGAAATTTATTAAGTATTTTGCATTGATCATAAATAGAAACAATAAGATATATTCTTATTTTCTATTAGTTATAGTAATATATAAAAGAAAAAAAAAAGACATATTATATAAAAAATTAATTTCTTTATGTTTTTAAATAAAGAAAAAGCAAAAAGAAATGAAAAGGACTACCACTTGTCAAATAAGTTCAAGAGTGCAAAGGTATAGTTTACCGTGAAGTTTTACATTGATTGTTTAATAATCATTGTAGAAAAAAGAAGTTTTTCAAAAATTGAATTTCTTAAAACCTTTTTTTGTACACTTACTAAAATTATAATTAAAGTTTAAACAAGTTTTAGGTTTTATGAACTAACCTAAAAGTCTCTTTTTTAAAAAAAATTGAATATCTAATAAATTAAATATTTGTTTAAATTCTTTATATTATACATGTATAATATTCAAGTAAGATGTAGATTAAGTTCCTTATCTGTATTTACACATTATGTTAATTAATGTATGATAAAATATGAGTTTAAGGATTTATATATTGGTATTCTGTCACAAGTTATTTTGTTCTTAAGTATCAGATTACATGTAAAGATATCATACCAATTTTGTTTCAGAGGAACATATATATATATATATATAAATGATTCATTTTTCTAATTTGCAAACTTTTTCAAATAAAAATTAAAATCAAATATCCTTACAATTAAATAATATTTTTAAATTGAAAATAGTATTTGATTATGGTTCTACTTATAACTATAGTTTCATATTTTTTATTATTTATTATTTATTATTTATTTATAGTTTAATATTACGATTCTAAAAAAACCAAAGCTATTGACTTTAATATTTCGATGCAAAAATACTCATCATATTTTACTTCGTCTAAATATGTTTTGACAGTAGAATCAAGATTTATTATTTAAAATAATCCGTACCAAACACTAATAATCTTAAATTTTAAAAAGGTTACATTATATCTTATATTAATCGACATAAAACAAATAATTTATGTTGGGTCTTATAATGTTTAACATAATAAATTATTTGTTTTACATCGGTTAATAAAAAGTTGAATGTAAAACACTTCACTTATCTATAAAAAGGTCATCATATTTTTTTAACGTTGAATTATTTTTCTATCAAATATAAAATAAGTGATTTAAATGATTATTTTTGTTAATAGATTGTGCGTCGATGTGTGAGAAAGAATGTGGGTGAAAGAGTTATTTATACCATATTCTGAAATTTTTTAAAAAAATTTTTGTAAATGGATTGTTTTATGTATAAGTGCCTAAAGATCAAAAGTAGCCTATTTCGTTGATTTTTTTAACTTGAGAATGTTGCAAAAATTGTATTTACATATACTTTTATATATGATATTTGTAATTAAAGTAAAAGTTTAGATTATAAAATGAATAATAAAGAAGATGGTAACAACTTTTAAAATATAAATATGAGTGTGACCATACAAGATATTTACATCACTCTCTACTCGCTCATACTTAGATTTCTAACAAAGAGTTGAAGATATATATATATATATATATATATATATATAGGTTTGCTGACTTATGTAACCTCTTATCAAATTTTAGTTGATAAAAAAATCTCTATCCATAAAATGATATACTTTAGAAATAGGGTATTTTAATTTTTATTTTTAATTTAAAATAAAAAATATTAGAAATTATCCAAATATCCTTAACCTTAAAACTTAGAATTTATAATATATGAGAATATTTTTGTCGACTAAAACGAGGTAGTTTAATATATAATAGAAAAACTATTGGTTTTTTAAGTTAATTCAGTAAAATTATTAAATAGTTGTGATTTGTTAAATAATTATTTTTTCTTATATCCTAGATTGAAATTTATTAGATTTAATTGAATAACGGTAACCTTGTGTGTATTTACTTTTTTCTCTCTCTCTCTCTTGTTAGCCATCCAGTCGTTTCTTTACTGGTTCTATCTTATCATTTGTCTTATCGTTTGGCAGAGGATAATGGGTAAGCCTGAGTTATTTGTTCTACACATCATAATCCTTAATTATTTAATTTTCTAAATAAATATACTTAAAAGTTCTATTTATTTTTTGGTAATTTAAAGTAAAAAAAAAAAAGATATATGTTCTATGATATGATTTATAACAAACTACTTATTTCTTCAATTCTCGTATCTAAGTTTAGCTATTATTCTACAAATTGACTGGTTGGAGATCTTCTCAGTTTGGCATCATTCCAAGTTTTTTTATCAAGATTAATATAAAATTCTAGTCGATGTAGGCGTAGGTAAAAGAATTTTAAGATATCCAAAAAAACAAAAAGTTACGACATATAATATAAACCAACAAACAATATAAGATCGATTGGTTATATCGATCGCGATTGGATAATGTTGGTAGATGACATAAAGAGTACTTTACGTTATGTTTTTACTAATATAGTAAAAGAAAACAACATTGATTATTTTTGTCTATGAAGCCGTTTATGAATTGAGATATATACAGATGAGACTCGGTTCTAATTCGAGAAAATATATGGGATCTTTTGCCATAGTTAGTTTTGAACTGAGGTGGTAGATACCCTTTTTTTTAGAAAATTTGGTCTTTTACCTATTCAAAATCACTTTTTTTCTTTTTTTATCTATAATGGGACAACAGAGGCGGCGACGAACGGTCGAGGACAACAAAGAACGACTAAAGGCGGCAACGAATGACCGAAGGCGACGACAAACAGTTGGTGACAGCGGCGAACGGCTGGTGGCTACAACGAACAGTGCAGTTCGCGCGAAAGAAATAACGGCAGCAACATTTGCGCGACAAAATGGAGCCAACGAAGATGGAGACCACACCTGACACTTCGCAAAGAGAAATGGAGGCCACAAACCAATAGCTTCGCCTGAGAGAAGAATGGTTATGCAAGGAAGAAAAAGCAATATTAGGTTAAAATTTGTATGACGAAAGCCAGTGGTGGAGGCAGCGATAGTGGCCAATGGTGGAGACAGCGACACCAGCAGCGGAGCAGCAAGGAAAAGTTGTTCGTGTGAGATGGAAGCAGCAATTCGTGTTCGCTTTCTCTCTCGGAAGAAGAAGAAGAAATAGTGAAAACGTGCTTATTATTTTACACTTCTTGCATTTAACTATCAAAGAGGTTATTACCTCGGTTATAAACACAACTTATACGTAAACCATCCAAAAAAAATTCAAAATAAAATTGTAAATGACAAATTTCAAAATATCTATTAACTATAGGTCTCGGTTTGCGGTTAAACCGAGACATAAAGGGTCTATGGCATCAGTTAAAATGAAATCGAGACAGTAGAGGTTGATAAAATGGATTTGGAACGTTCAGAATTAGGGGTTGTCAGTCTTTGGAAGGATATACTACCTCGATTGGTCAGAAAACCGAGGCATTAGACCTATTTCAAAAAAACTGTCAGGGTTTTTTGTCTCAGTTAGTCTAAGAATCGAGGTACTAGGCGTATTGCGAAAAAGCTGAGGTAATATACATCCTTAGACATCAGTTCTTAATAAACCAAAACATACAGTACCAAAATTACGAAATTAATTACGAAATTGTTGCTGCATTTGTAGATGTTTCAATTTTTTTGAAACCAAAGTGCAAGTTTAAAAACGATTTATTTACGGGTGTTTCTTACTTGGAGAATATTTTCTTGGATATGAATGAAATAAGTTACAATTGTACATTAAAGTAGAACTCGTAGCTATTGATAAAGCAATGGATCAAGCTACATTGTTTCAAAAGACACTAAGATATGAAAGATAAACAAAGTGAGGTTACTATAATTATAACAATAAATCAACTCATGAAAAATCAAATACACAACAATAGAATAAAGCATATAGCAATTAAATATTCTTTCATAAGAAAAACAAGACAAATATAAAAAATTTATTTTTTTACTTAAAGAACAAATTATAAATACTTTAATAAAAATATTATTTATTACGCATTATGCTTACAGTTACTAAATTTTACATCAAGAAAAAGTATTAAAATATAATATGCAAATTCTACAAATATAAAAAAAATCCATAACATTTTATATATAGACACAGTAAAACTTATGACTAACATTCAATTTCTAGAATAATTGTGTTACTGAAATGAGTCTATAAACATCTATGTATCCTACTATATATTGATGTAGACAATTTCAAAGTATACTTCTTTCAATAATCAATATTAAAATGTTAACATAGCATTCATTTTACTGGTTAATCTCGAGTGCACGTATGATCTTGTAGGCATCAAGCTATTCATATTTATCAAAAACCAATGAATCAACTTTCGATACCAAATAGAATCGAAAACTTGGTCCTTCCAAACCTGGTAAAAAATTATACTTTTACTACACATATAAATTTTTTTATACTCATTTGATATTATTTTATTTACCTTTTCCTTTTTTTTTCTTTTTAAAAATATAAAAATTTATTTTTTATAAATATTTTATATTTGTAATGTTTATCAAATAAATAAATATAAATATAATTGAGCTTACTATTAATGAAACCTTGTAAATATTGTTGAAAAAACAATGTCCCACACTGAACTTGCAGTTTGTAATCCGGAGGCTGTGGCTTTTGTGGACCTTATTGACAATATTGTTTTGTCAATAATATCTAGACATGTATGCAGGAAAGCAGGAACATGCCCCACCCCAAAGACATGCTGCTTGGAAAATTCTAGTTGCTGTTCTACTTCTACTTCTACTTAAATATATATTTACTCAGTTATGCAGTTACAAATTATAAAGCTAGAAAAGACAACAAAACTTAAATATATTTAATTCTTACCTCTCTGTTTGTGTGAAACTCAAAATTTTGTATCTTTCCAATTTTTTAAGCTTAAGAATTAAATATGTTTGCATGTGCTCATAATAACGTTCATCTCAATATGAATTTTTAACCGTAGGCCTGAGCATGGTGCACAGTTACTGCATTAACTGATCAACCAACCAAAATGCATGCACAGCTTGTTTTTATTCGGATCATCACGCCAACAGTACATTATCAAGTGTGGACCGCCATTTATCTGAATTAGAGCTTATCATAGAATGGGATGGATAAACGTCCTCAATTTCATATAATCTAAATTTAATATTTTAAAATTTCTATTTAATTTATTGGATTAATTGGATTTTTTTATTAATGAATTCGGCTGAGTTTTTTTAGATTGTAGAATTTATATTAAATTAAATTTCTTTAATGAAAAAGATTATTTTTGCTTTCAACAAATTATATAAATGTAATAAATCTCTAATTAAAAGAATTACATGCATAATTTTAATAATGATTATTATAATGAATTATAATTTTATATAATTTATTATTAAATTTTAACCAAATAATATCATATTAAAAATTAACTTTAAAATTTAAAATATATTTATTTGAATATTAAAATATAAATTCAAATTGAGTGAAATATCTATAAAATTTCAATTAATCGTAATTATTTAAACGTTAGTCATTTATTGAATCTAATCATATCTCAAATTTTGTTTGAAATTTCTTCGAATTTGGTTTGATAAGAATTCTCTTTCCAATTCTGCACCGCAACAAATTGTTGATTTTGATAAGTGTGAAAAAGAATTATTTTTACATTTATAAATGAGTTCAATCTTATAATTATTCAGATTGTTCTTTCTTGAAAAGTTATAATAGGTACTAGATTGTTATGTAAAATAGGTGTATTATTTAGATTCTGTCAGCCAATTTTCGCAAAGCGAAAGTCAAAATTCGCACTGCCACCGAGTACTATTTCACCTTCTATTTTGGAAATAAGTTACATGAATTTTACTGTAGTGTTGTGGAAAAATGAACCCTTTAATAAATCAATATAAATTTAATTTCCACAATTATAAAAATACAAAAAAAAATATTTCTATAATGTTATTGTTAATTTTATGATCTAATTGAGTTATTGAGTGCAACCGTTAAACAAGTCTTCTGGAAGATAATGATATCTATTACTTATTATGTGTCATGTGCACAATTATCATTTTTCACTAATAAGTTTTTGCACTGTTATAAGGAAGTTGCGTCCAACACAATTATTTGAGCATTTATGACCCTTTCAGACTTTATTATGTATTTTATTTTCTTGTGTTTTCTTTGATACAATTTGTTTATAGATGTTTATGCTTTCATTGGTTTGACCTTTGTTGAGTAATTGTCTTCTTAAGCCAAGTTACCTAATACTTTAGAATAAACATAACTTTAAATGTGGAGAAGTTTGATATTGTTATTTTCTACCTTTTATTGGTGTTAAATTTTGTGAAAAAAATCAACTTTTGTGTAGCTTTTATCTTGTTTAATGATCAAGTTTTATCTTATTTTTGTGTTGTTTTATATTTGTTTACCTCTAATATCTATTTTGAGTATGTAAAATAAGTCAATAGGAACCAATTCTAGTTGAGGAAAACAAGTTAGAATTCAAGAAAACATTATTAGACAAAAATTAATCTCACATATATTTTTTCACTATATTCAACATGGTATTGAGAGCCAGATTATTTTGAGAAAAAAATTATGTTGCATCTGCCACTTCGTCAAAGCTCCTACATGCTCTTAACGTCTTTTGAAGTTGCAGATCTACTTCCTTTTTTCATCGTGCATGGTGACATGTCTCGTCTCACCTGAGGCAACGATTCAGAACATCAAAGTCGTCCTTTTTCCTCTTATAGGTTCTTCGTGCGTGGTTGTATGTCTGTCTCCTCTCAAGCAGCTATTTAGAGGGTTGAGTTTGCTCTTTTTCCACTTTCAGTTGCCTTGATTGGAGAATCTTAGATTTTTAAGTTTTTTTTCTACTGTTCATCAGTGACTTCTTCCTCTACTGTCTCTTTTGATCTCCCTTATGTCACTATTGCATTTAATCCGTCCTTATATGATTTTTCTCCCATGACAAAAGATGGTTCTTGTTAGTTTATTTATAGTCGTAGTAGCTCTTCAACAATGACCTCTTTATCCACAAAATGTCAACAATTTGGTATCACTCTAGGGCAGAAACAAATATTTTCACTAAGTCTTTATTAATTATTTTGGTAATAAGCTTGGTATATACAATTTGCATGCACCAACTTGAAGGAAGTGCTAGATATATTATCTTTAGTTAATTTGTTATTGTTCTTATTTGTACTTTCGACCAAGTTCATATTTCTCCTATCCTATTATATATTCAATCCAATAAAGATTAATTTGACATATAGTTTTTCAATATAGTTTTTCGCTATATTCAACTGAACAAATTCTATTTGATTTTTTTTTAATTTACATAAAATTGTTTTTATCTTGAAGATGGGTCAAATTTGTAGCCATAACTTTCTCTTGCTATGAATTTAATTATATCAGTTCACATTTTTTTCCCCTTTTGGTAGGGATGGCTCAGCGGCACCTAGAAGTTCTAAGCAATAAATACTTAATTTTGAGTTAATTATACTCAACTGCGATGGTAAAAAGAATATTTCTATTAGAGAACACTAAAAGAAAAGCAAATTTTGCATGTCATCAAAATAGGAATTTTCTTTATTTTGTTTTTCAATGCGCGCTTTTTTTTTTTTTATAAAGACCTGAATTGCCTAGTCTGTATTTATTACTTTTTATTACTGGCAAAAAAAGGTAATTTAAATTAAGGTGAGTGTTCTTAATGGAGAATTATATTCCCTTTTCTTTTTTCTCTTTCCTTAAATGGCTTTTTTCATGAATTCTTTTTATTCTCATAAAATTTGTATTTATTAACAAATTTTGAATGTATTTGGATTATTTCATTGTACGAATAAAATTAGGGTGTTAAAATGAGTTCATTTAACTCACCACTGAGTTAAAAATAAGTCAATTCAATTTGACTGTATTTTTTTTGATAAATTTTTTTTTAACATAACTCTCCATCACAGATTAATTAGTTAGTAACTTCTCTTTTAAAAATGTTTTGTTTTTCAATTTAGTGTATAGATTAATTATAATACAATCAAACAAAATTAACTCCACTCATTATTTGATATAAGTAGAATTAAAGTGTTCACCAATTTTATCAAATATTATTATAAATAGAGTATTTGAAAATTAAAATGAAAACTTTGCAAATAAATAAATTAAATTATTCAAACATTATTAAACATTATTACAATATTTAACAAGATCAAATTGTCAAACCACACAGTAAAAAATAAATAAATAATTATAATAAAAATTTGTGAAAAAATGATAAAAAAATTAAGAAAGGGATGTTATTGATAGACTGTGTCAACTCACTCTCAACACGACTCAAATTCATTTAAACCTCAACTTAAATAAATTGAGTCTACTTTGATATATATTTAAAAAATTTATTTCTTTAATTTAATTTGATTTGAACTCGTACTAAATCAGGTTAAAAAAAAGTTAAATTTTATTGACGTTGAATAAAACTATTTATTTTAAACAAAATTTCTAAAACTACAATTTTTTATTTCAATAGTTACATCTTCTAGAAAACGTCAGAATGTGGACCAAACAAATGTTATATATAATTTTATTTGTGGAAAGAAGTTGGGTTAAAAAGACAAAGATAGAGATTTTATATAGATTAAAAATATGATGAAGTTATAATGTATTAAATAGATAAATTATAATATATAAATATATGTAAAACTTATTTTATAGGTAAATTTAGAAAGATAAAATTTACATTTATTTATATATTATAATTTTGCTAGCATCTCTAAGGCAATTTATTTATGGAAAGAAGTTGTCTTGAAGAAACTTAAACATGTTAAAGATTTTATATTGTTTAAAAATACGATTAAATTATAATATAAATGGATGGTAAAAGTTACCTTATAAGTCAATATAGCAATATGAGATTTAGATATAATAAAGTTACCTATATATATATATATATATATATATATATA